>JACEII010000043.1:4307036-4349570 GCA_014332785.1 Antheraea mylitta | reverse complement strand
TAGGGTGTCGGCTTTTCGTGACCGTTTGTGCGCGCCTCGTAATAACTGTAGGGTGTCGGCTTTTCGTGACTGTGTACGCGCGCATCGTAATAACTCCAGTGTCTGTTTTTTTCGTGACGGTTTGCGCGCGCATCGTAATAACTTTAGGGTGTCGGTTATTCGTGACGGTGTGCGCGCGCATAGTAAAATTTACTCTCATCATTTTTCCCTAACGCGCCAAAAGAAGTATAACTTCAAAAATCTGATGCCGTTTAACAGTCTCCAAATGGCGATACTTTCCCCATTCATTTGAAATGGCCTTTTTTTTCACTTTTCATAATTTAACTTTTTTATTAAACATAATTTACCACATATTATTAATTCTCCATCTACTATGACGCCTTGAGATGTCAAAATATTGATATGGGTACTTGTGAGGTGAAGTGAATTAGATCATGACTACAACAGATATATAAAATTTATTCAGTATTTTTCTAAAACATAGACACTCTTTTGTCACTACGTGTAGCTGTAATCCGACCATTGTGACGTGAGAGACTATAAACCTTCTAAAGGATAAACTTAAGTTACTTTAATACATATATATAAAATACAATCTCATAGTGAAATTCACAAAGAAAATGGAAAATTAATTGAATAATATTCTGTGAGTCCCGACAGCTGGGAGCCAGTACTATATTATATTATGTCGAAAGTCATGTTCGAGCGTTGGTACACATCAGCTCCGTGACGCGGGTGTGACAAATGTTGCCAGGTTTGATGGTGCGCTCCCAAGTTTTGTGTTTCTTTTTAATATTTATAAAACCGGCGATAATATTTTTTTTTGTATATCATCGGAAGCAAACGTACAGCTGAGTCACTTGATGTTAAGTGATCACCGCCGTCCATAGACACTAGCAAAACAAGGAGAGTCGCAAGTGCATTGCCAGATGCGTTTGCAAGGGCAGGAGAGGAAAAGGGGAAGGGAGAGGGGGAGGTGGAAAGAGAGGTGGGCGTCTGGCGCTCTGACTAACCGAACGAAAAGAAACAATGCAAGCGCTGTTACTTCACGTCGATATTTCTGAGTGTTGGGTGGTACTACTCCGGGCGAACCGACCCATTCATGTTGTAACCAGTAATAGCTTCAAGTGTGGCTCTACCAACTTACAATAGTATATCATTACGAAGTCCGCAATTTCGAATCCCAGCATGTACTAACGAAGTTTTCAGAATTTATTCGTACATTCGGAATAAATGTACATGGGCAGCACTATCGCCTGACGGTGAATAAAAATATATAGAAAACCCTAACCCTATAAATGCTGTTGTAGTATTACTGTGAGTGATAAAAATAGAACTGTGGATTTCTCAAACCCGCTTGAAATGATGCTTGAGGGCCGTTCAGGTATTACTTAAATAGAATTTTTGTAATTTCTGACCGCTCCCCCTAACCCTCCGGGTCAGCAAAAGTAAACAATGCTCTCACCCCCACATTCATGCTTACGTAAACATTTAACTAAATCTGTTCCGGTTTAATAGAGAAATATTGCTGACGTAATTACTACCCGGACCCCCTATGTCATCAAAAATAAGCAAATAAGGATCCCCATCCCCATCAGTGCTTACGTAATACTAGAATGACCTCTTGAACTCACTATCCGGAAAATATGTAAAGTATGTTAGGACTGTGTTATAAAACCTAACACTAATCTAAAAAACTGCTTTCAGTGAGCCTGAAACAAGGTGTGACCAATCTATTGCTATTTCTAATATTTATATTATGTCGGTCTTTTAACTAAGTCCACCTTGTCTAATAATATCTAAAGTATCTCATGCGGGTAGGCGCGCAGGCGAGCAGACTGGCAGGTGTGCAGACGGCCAGGCTAGCAGACCGGCAGACAGGCAGACAATACATTGGGATCACATGAAATCCTTTGTTTACGACGCGATGTCTCGCCTATGTCATCTGTGGAAGAACTCAAAACAAGAATTATAAACGCAGCAAATGCGATGTGGAATAATTTGACTACTTCTGTAGTTAAGTCATCACTCAGAAAAAGAATGCGAATTTGCATACGCAGTAGTAGCTTCGAGCAAGAACTTAATTAAAGGTTGAATTACAAAATGTCTCAATTGGTACTTATTATCAATAGTTATTACTACTAAACTCTTTATGATTCTATTTTGTTCTTGGAATTTGTAGTTTTTGTTTTATTTACATCCCATTTTTTTTTAATTAACTTTATGTTTTTGTCTCGATCTGACTATGCTATTGACCTAGTAAGGTCTTAACTGCTTCACCAAACTACAATTAACTTTATGGAAAATTTAAAGTACGAACTTAAGTTTGCTTCGGATACAACTTTCCGTCTGCTTTGCTTTTGAGATGATTTTTTTTCAGTTTCTTTGAAATAAGTTCCTAATTGTTATGCGTTATTAGAGAGCTCAGAAAACGATTATTTTTTAAAATAATCTCCATGCCATGTTTCATTTTGTTCTTGCATTTTTTAATCTGGACCGATAATTGTTTTAATATTGATAGGTATTGAGTATTAAATCGTATTTATGGATCACAGAAAAAAAGAGATTTAAACTGTTGCTTTTTTCTAAATACATTTTTGAGTTTCTTTTAAAAAAGCTAAAAAAAACCGATAACTCAAAAATTGTTCACTTCTGTTCAACTAAAATTATCGCAAATAATAACCCATATCACTTCATAATGGGATTACGTCAAAGTACCAATAATCCTGTATATAAGCGTTATTGCAATGTTTAGTTGCTGCGGAACATATTCAAAGAGTAGTAACTCCAGACATCGCTATCATTCAAATGATGTTCCACTCTAAACTAACTTTCAACCACAGAACCTGTTTTGCATAATCTATGAATTTATTATCCTACAGATTAATGTATGTAGAGATCTTATTATTAAACCAAACAAAGAGTTTAAGTAACTTCTGAAATATAATTAACTGATTACATGTAAGCAGTTCTTGACGGGGTTTTTGAATGTGTTGTTGTGGATTTTATATTTTATTCATAATAGATTTCTAGGTGGTAGAGTCATGCTATAGCTATTGTTGATTTCAGCATGAATGGGTCGGCTCGTCCAGGATAGCACCACCCTCTCACAGAAAACCGACGTGAAGTAACAGTGCTTGCATTGTTGCGTTTCGTTCGATCAGTGAGAGCGCCGGAGACCCACCTCCCTTCCCCTCCTCACTCCTCTTCTTTCCTCATTACCCTTTCTCCATTCTCCTCTCAAACACAGGCTGCCCACGCACTTACAACTCCCCTGGTGTTGCTAGTTGCTCCCTCCCCTCCCCTCTCCTCTCCCTTCCTCTCTCCTCTCCCTTCCCCTCTCCTCTCCCTTCCCCTCTCCTTTTCTCTCCATACCCCCAAACACAGGCTGGCGATGCACTTGCGACTCCTTTGGGGTTGCTAATGTCTATGGATGGCGGTAATCGCTTGACAACGGGTGACCCGCATGTTCTTTTGCCTCCTATATGATAAAAAAAAATTTGTGTAATTAGTGTTTTAAGTAATATAGTTCAGTTCTTGTGTACAAGTGATGTGGATGGGAAATAATACCACGGAGCATGGGTTCGGACTTGTCACAAAAACTCCCTGGAAAGTTTTAACACGACGGCCACCATCTTGTCAGTTCATTTAAATGATCGTAAGGAACTTGTTATATACGGCTATTCGACAACAGCAGTAATCTACAAGAAAATTAGCTACCAAAATAGTATCTAATACTTTTAAATGAGCAATTCTTGTATATCTTTATAGTTGTAAATATTCAGGATCTCGTAAACAGCGTTATTTTTTTCCGGGAAACTTAGTATGTAGATGGTTTCGGGGACGATAAATGGATCTGGCTAGATTTTACTCACAGAAAACTTTTTTTAATTGAGTTTTCAGGTAATTCAAAAATATGGCTACAATATAAAGGTAAATTTCGCCGGCGCTGTCAAAACAAAAATAGCTCAGATGGAAATCGGTTGATTCGAAAATCCGTGTAATCCCAGTTCGAATCCAAGTGACAGCAGAAGAGATATATTCTTAAGATGTTTTTTTTTTTTTAAGAAAATGTTAATTCTATAAGACAAACCTAACAGTTTATTTTAATTTAAAAATGTTTTTTAAAGAACCGAGCTAGCCTCGGTCGCCCAAGTACTTTAAAAAACATGTAAGAATTACTGTGATAAGCTATCTTCTACACAATGAAAGTACAGATTTTTGAGGCTAAAGTACGTTGAAACTACTGAATTTTGGAGGTGGTTAAAAGATATTTATTTTCATAGTTTTTTAATTGTTTAATATCTCTGTAATGTTGGTTATATTTTCAGAGATATAATGTAATAACTGCAAGTAAGTGAAACAATCTTCAAATTAAAGCAAAGAAAATAAATTTCAACTTATTCCAAAACTTTCCTGCAAGGATTTAATTAGGTAAAAACTTTTGTGTAACTCTGTTACGTTGAATACATTTGCACAATTGTTCTGAATTTCAAATAGATTGGCAAATGTCGTATAGCGTTCAAATTAATCATTTCAAGGAAAAGAACACTGACACTGGCAATTGCTTCGACGATGCTTTGCATTTTAAAAACCTGCTTGTATCCTATATCGAGGCTGTGTATATCGTCGTCATCATCATTAAATAGTATAAAACAAAGTCATCTACCACGTCTGTTTATTTATATGTTCGTTATTAACTCAAAAACTACTAAACAAATTTTCATGCGGTTTACGCCAGTAGGTGAAGTGATTCATAAGGAAGGCTTAGGTATATAAAATTATATATCGCTTTGGCAAATGCTAAGGGCGGAATAACGCCTGTTGAACTCACTGGTTTTGAAATACAAGTTCGTAAAGATCTGAGGGACATTTGAAAGAACTTTAACTATAGTTTGCGCAGTCAGATGTTCTACTTACACGAACGTAATTTTGTAAAAGAATAAGCGAGTCAGATATACTAAGATATCCTTACAGTAACTCGACACGCACACACATAAAATGTATATTAATGTCTAACCCATTCTGGGCCAATCAAGCAAAAAATTACAAGCTACACAAAGCAAAATGCTTCCGACGCGCACAGTATGTGTGGACGCGCCTTGAGCCAAGCCCAAGTCGACATAAAACACTGTAATTTCGCATTTAATTGGGCCTTATTGCTTCAACCATAGCCATAAATACATCTACAGCTTCATGTTCTATGTTTTCATATATTTAGTGGTATGGTTGTACATTTATCAGGCTCAGGTTTTCCCACGATATCTTCCTTCACCGTCAGCTGATAGTGCAATTTAAATTAGTTGTTGCGAAAAATTCATTGGTTCATGCCGGGGTCCGAAACTGGGGACATTTGAGCGATATTCCACTGGTCAAACTACTAGACCGCCACGAATAAAAAACTTGAATATAAATATAGATAGCATAATCAGAAATAAAACAATAAGTATTGTTTTAAGGAAAATAAACTATTTATCAAATAAACATTTATATTCATTAAATACAAAAATATAAAATAAAATATCGAGACCACTCATGCTATGGCGACGCGTCGCCACACTAATAGTCGGTCTCATCCATTGCTATAGATGTTTCACATTTATATTAATATTACAAACCTGAAGAGTTTGTTTGCTTTAATGCGGTAGTCTTAATAACTACTGGTCTTATTGGAAAAAATCTTTCAGTGTTAGATACTTCATTTATAGAGGAAGGTTATATCATCACGCTAAGAGCACTTGGAACACCAATGAAGAATGTTTTAAAATTGTTTCTTATTCTTTTGAGGACATCTGTTGCGTGCGCTGCGTAAATGGTAACTATTCCACGTAGACGATGTCGCGGGCAGAAGCTAGACATAAATAAAGGTAAGTGTTATTCTATCATGTCTGCCAGTTAAATTAAGAGTACGGAGTGATAATAGATACACGTTTTAAGTATCGTGAAGCGGTGTGGTACGTGCTATATAGGAAGCGAGGGTGCGGCGCGGATGTAGGAGCGTTATGACATCGACCTGCCTCATCGGCTCCGAGGCGGCGCGGCGCGGCTCTCTGACCCATTTGAGGGAGCGGCGTTTTGTACAGTTCTGTCACTTCAAAAGCAATATGAGAGACTTATCGGTTTATAAAAAAATTAAAATCTCATCTATTCTTCCTTCAATTTTCACAAATATTCGGAATTAGCAATACAAAGGTTGACACAGGTGAGCAAAATTCGATACGAATAACTTCTCTTTCCCAGAGAGTTGGCATGAGCATTATATAAAAAAATACAAATGTTTGCCAGTCTGACAGTTGTGGCCATTTCATAGTCTGTTGAATATCTCGATATTAATGATCACATGCTTGACAAAATTATGAAAGTGAAAAGCGATGAAAAAAGTCACTCTAAGTTAAATTATAATATTTAATTATAAAAATCCAGTGTCATGTGTCACTTTTATATACAACTAGCTGACCCGCGCGACTTCGTCTGCACCAAATCGGTTTTTACTTGTTGCAATTTTACTTCCAAAGGCGAAAAATCCTAAAAACCTAGAACTTGATTGTAGCGACATTTACCGGTCCAATTGTGAATCCAAACTATCTTATATATACCGGCAATAAATGTCTTCCTGTAAAACAGCTAATTATATTTAATTAATATATGTTAATTAGGTAAAAATAATATTGAAATAAGACCAAAACCCTTTCTTTTTTTAAGACAACGAATTTCAAAAGACACACTTATATTTTTTTTTTGGGCCACAAACGCTTTCGGGCGTCCTCAGTACACTCTCCTAAATTATGGTACCAATCTGATCAGTAATTTCGGCATGCATAGCGGACAAACATACAAACATTGATTTTTATATATAAAGATTTGGTTACAAGTTGAAATATAGGATTATTAATATTGCGATTATTGGCCTCAATTTTTTAAAATTACTAATTAAATTATTATCGATGTTGACTATTGTTATGGATTGTAAGTTTCATCAGTCTCGAATAGATGGCGCTTTAAATGAGTTTGTTGACAGACAACTGTAAGACCGAATGTTATAGATATCTCATAGACGGCGCCACGTTTTAATTTAGAGTTTCATTTTCACCTCCAGTTTATTTTACGATGCACGAGTTTTATTCAATTCAACATGTAACTAAGCCACAGCAACAGGTGATCGGGTCAACTAATAATAGGATAAAAAACATATTCAGTATAACTGGTTAAAATTAAACCCAATGTCAATTAACGCCTGTTCGATAGTGATTGGAACCCGATTAGGTTTCATTAGGGCATCGTGGAGTGTTGGTAATGAGAAATTACTTACCCTCTCCCAAGAGCTATACAGTGAGAAAGGGCTTTTGCGACTGACGAGTGTGATATTTTAATTATAGATTTTTGGTGCTCTATGGTATAAGAATGTCATCGTTTGCAGACTGGTTGAACCGTTTAAATGTATTTTAATTCGAATAATAATTGAAAGAGTTCTTGAAACTATAATACCATAAAATACCATATAAGAGTCTTTGGTGGGATTTTGGAATGTCATGTAGTAGATTTTATTCATAATATTGTGTTATTTGACTTTATATTTGGTGGTGTTTACATAATATAGTTTAGTTATTGTGCACAAGTAAAGTGGATAGGCAATAATACCTTGTTAGAGCATGGACTCTGACTTGCAATGAACACTCCTTAAAAGCTTCTAACAAGAGGTGGCTGACCTTATTAGGACATTGAAATGATCTCAATAAACTTGTTAAATTTTAGGTAGGTAGGTTTTTGTAGGTGGTAGAGCCACGCTGAAGCTATAATTGGTTTCAGCATAAACGGGTAGGCGCACCCGAGTTAGTACCACCCTTTCACAAAAACCCTGACGTGAACTAACAGTGCTTGCATTGCGTTTCGTTCAGTCAGTGAGAGCGCTGGAAGCCCAGCTCCCCTGTCCCTTCCCTACCAACACAAGCTGGCAACGCATTTGCTATTCCTCTGGTGTTTTTGGTGTTTATAGACGGTGGTGATCACTTAACATCGGGTGACCCATCAATTTGTTTGCCTCCTATAACATTTAAAAAAATACCTACTTGACTATTTAATAATCTACTAGAAGATTGGTTTACAGAAATACAATCAAGGTAACGTCGAAATTTGTTTAAAAAAATACAAAGTTACTCTTTTTTATACAAATAACTTTGTAAAATGTGATCTGGTTGATACTAAATGTCGATACGCCGGAACGGAACATGGTGAATTGTGTTTAATTACGTATCTGTATATGGGATGCTAATAAATCTGACACCTGCGTTCTACCACCCTACGAATTAATTAATTACATATGCAGTAGATGGACTCAATTATGTTTGACATAATATAGTCGATGCTTACACGAAAATCGGTATTGGCAGAACATTTTGCAATAATTTCGAACTGTCCTATGTGTCACCGCAAATCCAATATGGCGGCCGTCAGCTGTCATATGCAGCTGAGTTGTCATACCGCGCGGTCCTATCGTAAGAATAGAATTGTAAAATGTATCTTGGAGTAAAATTTATATAATTGGGTAACTGTTTTATAAAAAAATAACCTATTTTGTATGTTGATCAGTGGGAAGTTTTGTATTCATGTATTACGATCGTATTTAGTTTCAATAAAAAGATCTTATACACATAGTTATGCGTTCTTTATCTTTGGCAACTAATCTTTCATATTATTACTGCCATTGTCGTGTAGTTAATAATATTACAAGCTTCTTGTAATTATTTCAATATTTTAACAAAATAGTGGCTCCCTTGTTAGAACCTTCCAGAGAGTTTTTCATTTTGGCATCTCAGTATTTCATGGTCCGTGGTATTATTTTCCATTCACTTCACTTATGCACAATAAACTAACTATATTACGTAAAACACCACCAAGTTTACAAAATATAGAGTCAAATAACACAAGATTATGAATAAAATATAAAATCCGCTACATGACAGACTAAAATCCCGCCAAAAACTCTGCGCCATCTTTATTTTGTTCTGAAATGTATATTGCCAGTAATAAATATATAAATAATGTCTTTATTTCTATTACAGATGCAAAATTGATTATCATTATCAGCTTGTAAGACATGCATTCAAGGGCTATAGGTCTCTTCCCGAAGGAAGGTCTGGCCAAAATCACGACGCCTTCCGAAAAGATATTGGAACAATATTTATTTTTAGACACATTTAATAATGCGGCTGATATCGGTTATTTATCATATTCTGCTAATTGTTTCCTTAGTAAAAATGTAAAAATGTAAATGTTATATAAATGTAAAAATATTTTTTTTTTCCAGGGCATCCTTAGGACGCATATGTTCATAGAAACTTATAGAAACTCACAGAAGAAGGTAGAGCATTCCGTAGTCCGGTGAAACTGTGAAGACCTTGCTGGGTCAATAGCGTAGTAAGTTCGAAAAAAAAGAGCATTCTATAACTGGGCAGTCTGAGCTGTTAGGTCTTTGCCCGAAAATTTGTTGCTTATATATTTTTTAGAGGTAAATAACATTTTACAAATGATTAGGTGTCCTAACGAAAATTTAAAAGGAAATGTGAGTTTGTTTGTTTGTTACGCTTGCAAATATTTTGTATTGTAATAATGTATCAAAAGAAGACGCTGTTTCTTAATTTTCAAGTTATTTTTGCTATTATATTATCAAAGTTGTTGGATTGCACAATGTTTGTATTTTTTTATGAATGAATAGACAATTGATAAATGTATACCTTAAATTTTAAAGAATAATACGGATTTTACTCTTTCGCAAAAATTACAAATAGTAGAAGAATGAAAATAAGAAGCCTTTTTGTCAAAAAATGTTTACTTAAAATTATAGAAAATCAGGGTTTCGAAAATTTGTGCTCAAACCCCTATGTGTTGAAAGTCCAAAATTAGGATCCACACTCAAGCTAGAAGTAATCTTGTTACTTTCAACGCGCGAAGGGTTAACAAGCAATGCTTACAGAACGTAGTGAAATTGACCAGATTAGACGCCGACGGTAGCGGCTCAAGCCTAGGTCCGTTCCCTCGGCGTGGAGCCCTCGAGTACGCTGCTCACGCGATACAGTGACACAAAACCTTACATCACTGCTACAACATCACATACATCACCTATACACACGTGTACGCCTACACGCTTACACGCTGTTTTTCTTTCTCAGAGAAATAAACGACAAAGAGTTCTACCCTTATTTTTCCCTATCCTATATGGTTTAGAGAAATCTTTCCAACACAAAATACACATAGGAGTTGTTAAGGCACGCATGCTTGGTACACCTACATGTTTCAATAACTCATATACGTGTATTTAGATAACTTAACTTAGGCTAGCTCAGATAGGTTGCGATTTTTGCACAAAACAGGCGACAACCCAAGCCAAGGTGTGCCGTGCACCCTTGAGTTAGTCGCCCAAACATCCCAAATCGGCTGAGTGCCTTCAGCGCTCGCCTCAATAGTTCGGTGAAGCTGCAAAGACCTTTCCAGGTCAACAGCGTTTTCGTATCGTAAAAAAAAGTAGTGAAATTGTATAGATATTGTCCATAGCCAATTCGGGTTAAAACGGCAAAGAGGAGAGGGCAAAATAATTATAATAAAGAAATATTATATTATAGTAACTTCGTACAGCTCAGTATGCTTTGCCACCTCTGTTAACAGACAAATAACTTTGTTCACTCACAGAATATACCTTCAAATGTAAGTCGACAATGAGTTTATTTTCAGAACTTCCTTGATATATATCAGTGGTAGGCAATTGTTTGGTGTGAATGTATTCTGTAGGTGTTATGCGAAGATTTCCAAGGGTCGGAGGTAAAGTTTATTAATGGAAACAAAGAAATCGTTGGGAGTACAGTGTCCAAAGATATTTAATATACAAGTGACTGTTTTTTTCGTATTACTACGCTATTGGCCTTACAAGGTCTTTACAGCTTCACCGGACTAATACAAGTGACTTTTTTCTGTCATTACTTACTAGTTTTGAAGTGGAAACTTTAGGCGCGTTGAACGGTATTTTTGGAAGGAGATAAATTTATAATATCGCGTGATTACATGCTGCGTAAGCATGACCGGCCGTTTTGAGCTTGCTTGGTTTGCGTGAGATTAGCGACGCGTAGTGTAGGGGCCTGTGTACATGAAATATTGTTATTTTGCAGCTCATCACAGGTTTAATCGATTAATAGACTTTATAAAAATATATATAATTATTGCTCCGAGTACCAATAGATATGAATACCATACTAATGTTAATAATTTCAATAGACAAATTCTGAAATTTATATATTTTCATTCTCACTATAATTAATGTGAAAATACAAAAGAACACACATTAATTTCATTGTTTTAAACTTTCACTTCTGTTTTCAGTATTTATGAATGTCTCGACTTTTCTTCTTGTGCCACAACAAATCGATGCCATTTTACTTAATGGTGAGTACAGTGTAGTCAAAATGCAGCGTTGATTACCATAGATCGGTATTCCATTGGCAATCTCCGCTGTTATGTCATCCTACAAGCCTCTAACTAGATAGACATTAGCTGATGCCGAAATGTGATAAAGTAAAAGAGCCACTGTGAGAGGTTTTACAACATATGGTTGTCTCATCCTACTTTACTACAGACCTTAGTCATTCTGTACCGTTTTGCTGCGAGCAATTTGGTGCAAGCAGTATGATGCTAAAATTTGGTTTCGCTGTATAAAAATATGTTGTTAAATTAATAAATAACGAAGACAAAGTCGCGTGTATTGTCTAGTGCCTTTTACGTTTTACATTGTAATTAAACACTGTCTTGTAGTGGATTTGATATTTTGTTCATACTCTCGTGGTACTTGGCTCTATACTGTGTAATGTTGGCGGTGTATTACGTAATATAGTTTGGTTATATTGTGCACAAGTGTAGATGAAGAAGTAGATGGATTGAGTATGGATTCTGACTTGCCACAATAACTTTCTGGAAAGTTCTAACTTGTAGTATCATTATCAATGGTAGTAACATACTCCAAGAAGATTGGTTGCCAAATAACAAATGACACAGTCGAAGTTCACTACGGCTGCTAATAAAAAGAGGATGAACTGCGAAAGAAGTTTTTCAATTGGTTTCACTTTTCTGATTAATTTGTACTGGTATCTTTGTTTATATTCAATTACATAACTTTTTTAGGGCAGCAATAGAGTTGTTAAAGCTTACAAAGATATTTGAAAGCCTATTTGTAGGCGGTCCATTAAACACAGAGTGAAGAAGGAAAAAGGAATATAATTTTTATATAAATACTTCTACGTATTAAGGGACTTCATAATGATTTAGCGTTAAGGTTACGTGTTTCCATGGTAGGGTCACATCTTTTCAATATATGTGGGACATTATACTTTTGATTTTATTTAATAAAGGTTTTGCTGTATAGTATCCTAAAAATTGCATATAAATTTTAATGTAATCTATACTAATATTAGAAAGAGGTAAAGTTTATTAGTTCTGAAGTTGTAGGGGGTAATCTCAATAACTGCTGCTCCGAGTTGAAAAATTCTTTCGGTGTTATATAGCTCATCGTCGGGGATGCTATAGGCTATATATCACCACGTTAAGACCAATAGGAGCGGAGCACCAATGAAAAATGTTTAAAAATCGGGGTTGTTTTTCCTCTTGAGAGCTTCCGCTGCGTGTTAGCGTTAGCCAAAAGTATCTATTCCACGCGAACGAAGTCGCGGGCAGAGGCTAGTAATACATATTTTTGTTCTGATTAAACAGTATACTCAGCGAAAATGAAGTATTCTAAAGTTTAGTGTTGTTTTAGTTGGAAAATAATTATTGTTTTTATTTTCTAGGTTTATATATTGTATACTTTTTTTTATTGTAGCACGACAAAGTGACTGCACTATACCTGACGGTAAGCACAGTACAATCCAAAAACAGTGGCGACCACCGAGAGACAGATCATCCATCGTCGGTCGCCGCTGTCATGCCGGCCATAATGACGAAAGTCACCTGGTACTGGATATGCACAGGCTGATCCCGAAACGCGACGCGCAAAAGCGAGTCACTATGACGAGCTTTTTCGCCATGTACATGGTGGTTGGGACCCAGTCGGACTCTAAAACCCTACCACTCCGCTATCGCCATTGCCTCGTTCGTTATTCAGCAGGGTGCACCACGTGCAGGTGAGGTTGGCTTGGGTATCTCAAGTCTTAAGATGTATTTTTATTTTAAAGAAATATTGAAGGTATACCATGAACGATTTAAATTAAAAATAATGTTTTTAATGATTCCAGTAAACGAATGTATATAGATGACACAAGAAAGCGCGGGAAGCCGCCATCTTGGTACCGCTATATCAAACAATGGCGGGCTATCAATATCGCTGCGTTCAATCGAGCGACAAAAAAGTTTTTACACTTTTACTGCTGTTTGTTTTTTAGATTTTTCCATTTCACTTTTATCTTATTGCGGTTTTTGTTCGTACTTTTAGAGAGAACGACAAAACATTTGACTTTTGTCCTATTTTCGTGGAGTTTTGTGATATCTTCTTTTTGTACTTTTGTATATCTTTTAAAAAATAAAAGTGATACAAAATCGTAATAATATCTGCTATCAGTTGTATAAAGAAGGGCTCCAGTCTTTAGGGATTAGTTTTTGTACATAATATTATTATTTAAATATACAATGAATCTTTACGAACCAACAATATGAATAGCTTGCTGTGTATTTCTTATTCATATCTAGTGGTGCTAACCTTACTCCGCTTCACTAATTAGATGCCGATTTTTATATTTGTTCATCAACAATCGAAGATATGACATTTCAGTACCATGTTTTTTATTGTTATTCTGTGTTGTTTTTTATTAACGATATACTTAATAACGTTCGCAATCCTATTTGTACATGCATAAGATTTAAACTATTTTGTAAGCCACTCGACCTATTAGTGTTACGTGGCACGTGCTGACGACTTAGCGCCCTTTGAAAAGTGCCGCCAAACACACTGCACCTGTGCCGAGTTGAATTTTTGTATTTAATAAAAATGAATATTTATGTAATAAAATAACTAAACCGCCATTATTTTATGGAACATATTTGTAAAGCTTTATTTTTTATTCTCGTCTCATTCCCGCAGATACGTCGCGCTATCTCGGCAGCAGCTTTGGCCGAGAACATTCGGGTGATCACAGAGATGCTGCTTTCGCGATACAGTGACACACCACACCGATGATACACACACACACAGATTCAGACATGCATTTTTACACAAAATGGTGGTAGGATTTACTTTGTTTCCCTTATTCGAACTGAATCGAGTAGTTTAGTTCGTTTCATTCCGATATACATTTAGTGTTTCTGAATCATGCAATTTTAATTACATGATTCACAAACAAATATTATGTATGAATAGCTTAGAATAGTTTAGCTAGGTCAGATCGGGTTTTCCTCGGTAACAGCCCAAGCTAAGGTGTGCCGTGCACCCTAGAGCATGTTACTTAAATAAAATCGGCTGAGTGCCTTAAGCGCTCGCCTTAGTAGTTCGAAGAAAAAATAAATATCTTTTCATTATGTTATGGCTGATTCATGTCGCTATCTGTTTTTTATACATATAACTTATACAAATCAAATTTATGTCTACTAAAACGACCAAAATTGGATTTAACTTATTATGAAATGTAACGAAATAAGTGATGAGATTACGAATTGATAATTTACATTTACACCTACGATTATGTAACAATAACGTCTCGACACGACACCACGGAGCATTGTTCCCCCGTGACGTTTATTAAAATGCCCAAACCCGTGTCATTTGGACCGTTTAATTACCATTGCCGCCCGCAGTGAGATACCCGATAATCCGTGAATTGAACATGACAATTATGTCTTTGTTTCAACGTCTAATCATATTAAACTGTGTTAAACACGACGTCAGGTTAAACTGTGGATTTTCTGAGCTAATATCTATATAAATGTAATGGAAATACATTTTCTTCGAGGCTTTAATTAGGAGTCTTTGGCGGGATTTTAGTCTGCCATGTAGTTGCTTCTATGTTGTGATCATAGTCTTGTGTTATTAACCCTATATTTCGTAATATTGATGGCATTTTACGTAATATAGTTCAGTTATTGTGCACAAGTGAAATGAATGGAAAATATACTCCCTGGAAAGTTCTAACAAGGAGGCCACCATTTTGTTAGAACATTGAAATTATCCCAAAACACTTGTAATATAATTACCAACTAGGGAGCCCTAAGGACGTTGTTCCGCCCTGATAATGAAAAAAAAATGTAGACGAATTATATACCTGAACCTTCCTCGTGAATCACTCCATCTATTGGTGAAAACCGCATGAAAATCCGTTTAGTATTTTTTGACTTTATCGCGAACAGACAGACAAACAGACGTGGTAGGAAGATTAAATACTGGAGTTTTTACTGAGATCTTAGTCTGTTACGTATTGGATTTTATATATTATTTACAATCATGTGTTATTTGAGTCTATTTTTTGTAATATTTTGGTGTTTTATGTAATATAGTTCGGTTATTATACACAAGTGAAGTGTGCGGCAAACAATACTACAGAGCATGAATTCTGAGATGCCAAAAAAACTACCGGAAAAGTTCTAACAAGGAGACCACCATCTTGCTAGAACATTAAAATTACCACAAGACACTTGTAATACCATTACCTACTTGACAATGGTAGTGATAATCTAGAAGATTGGTTGCCAAATATTAAGTTAATTGTTAGTTGTTATAAACTGTTAAATGTAGATTAAATATCTATGTGAAGCTACAAACGTTTGCTTAAAATCTATCATTGGATAGATTATATCATAGGTTTTTGAATAATGCGCACACAACGACAGTTCTCTATCATTTTGATTATGTAGACTTTTTTAATTCGTTTTTATTAACCTAAAATACCATGAAGATTTTGTGGTATTTCTGTCTCGCTTACTCTCTAGTAGAATTATATATAAACACTAATTATGTGACTTCCTTCGTGTAGAAACTTATGTAAGAAATAGTGCTTTATAAAGTCAACTAAATGAACACTCGTACTTACGCCGCGTCGTCATAAAAAATACAATAACTTTTGATAGAGTGGACCGATTTTAATGAAACAAAGATCAAGTTATTCTCGAAGATGGTTAAGTTATGCTTTTTTTGGTGTGGTTTTATTGTAAACCGAGTATTTTAGCAGTGATGCGTGTTCATACAGACAGACAGATAAACATTTCTAAAAATGATTGAAATTTATTTTATTATTTATTCCTAGACACCTGAATTTTTTTTTTTCATGAAAAAGGTACAGACACTATAGATTTATATTTTTATTGTATAGATTTAACGTTAAAAGTGCGTGGTGGGTACGTGTGGGTTGAAGTTCAAAGAATATCCCAATAAGCGTAACATTTGAAAACGCTCAGGTCGTACAGTTTGTGGAAAAGACGTGTACTTGACATTTCGATAGGATACAATAACATTGTTGTCAGTACGTAATTTTGTCATTTGTATCAACATCCATATATCGCATATATAGATCTCTGTACGTACTATAGAATGTTCTGAAGAACTTTTCGACATGATGCCCTCGTCTTCGTTCCAAATTCACATCTCCAGATGCTGGACGCTTTAACACATTTACTAATACACTCTAAAACCGAATAAAATAGTGACAACCGTAAGGTTTCATAACCTTTATTAAGCGTACGCTAGCGTTGTGGAATGACTTACCCGGTATGATATACCCCCAGAGTTATGATCTGGGTCTCTGCAACCAGGGATTGAAACACGTTCTTCAAGGCCAACAACACGTGATACCCATTGTTTGGCAGTTGTCTATAGGCGACCGTTTACCATCAGACGAGCCTACTGCCTGTTTGCTGTATTGGTATTAAACATTTTATTCGCAAAACAATATTGCAGAATCATTACTACATAATTAAAATATGATCCTAATGTTTTTTGTTGCAATTCGTATTCGCCTCTGTGATCCAGGATAGAACTGTTCTCGGACGAAAACTCGGAAAAGAATCCTTTTGCTTGCTTATAACAGTAGCGACTAATAAAGTTTTATGTGTACATTCCTTTTTCCCATGCCTCGGTGACTCATCTACCAGTTATTTGTAATAAACTGTCAAGATATTCTGATAACCTATATTTATAAACAAGTCGTAACAATAATCAATACAACCGATTGTTATTGAACATCAGTACTAAGATTAGTCGTAATCAATTGATTCTTCTTCGGACTGAAAAAACCTACTAAACTAACCTTTCATTTAAGACCACTATTACCGTCTCTACAGAAATAATAAATTTACGATGTTATCTTCGAGAGATCCATTACCAAGCTGTCTATGCTAACAAAATCTACTTAAATTTCCCATATAATAGGTCTTTACTCTTCTGCAATCCTAGCCATTTCAAATTAAAATAATTTTTGTTTCGCTAAGAATTCTAATTTCAAATTAGAAAAAATGTTACAACCATAAGACGAGTGTGTGAGAGAAAATGAGAGTGAAAATAAAGGGATGAATAAATTAACTTCCCATGAGTTAATTTTAATGAAAATTTGGTACGTCCTGTCGTAGTAATGAGAATATCATATAATCAATCCTGATTTTATCATGCAAATGGTGAAATTGGCATCGATTTTCAATATATCTCTAGGTAGCACAAATATTCATATTTTTTATTTAATTTCGTTAATTTAATAATATATATATTTTTCACTTTTTGTGCTTTATAAGTTTTTGATATTGAAGTCGGTTTAATTTTTTATTGTACATTTTTTTTTCTTACTTTCCAATTTACGTATTTAATTATATTATAACATATAAATATTATCCTAATATTATTTATAACACGATTTATGTTCCATACCTTACATGCTCTCCTAATTTAACTTGTCAAATTACAGGTTAATTTTTCAATAATATAATAATTTTAACATGAATGACGTTGCATGCCTTATATGCCCTTTGAAATCAATTGGTCAAATAGTGAGTTAATTTTATAATAATATAATATGGTTTGTATAATCAAAATAAGAATTTTGTTCATAAAAGTAATCCATAACTTAGACCTACGCGGTTACAATGATGCAGTTCAACCCGATGTAGCAACAAAAACGAATCTATTTTCAAAAGTTAATGGTAGTATTAAAAACATCTTTGTTTTGGATTCATCATTTGATTCTACTGTGTTTTACTTTTTGAAAAGATGATACTGGGCATATCGCTATTTCTAATAATGAACAGACTACATTTAATTTAATATCACCGAGAAATACCACCCACCCATGGTCTCATGTAAAATTAATTGAAAATTTTGCCATGGGTTGCGATAAATTTTATTTATTTTCGTAAAGTTATATTTACTTAGAATTTGAGAACCTTACCACCTTATGTAACCGCCTGTTTTTTGTTTCAAGTTTATAATTAATTTCAATTTTCATTTACACATAGATTTTCTTATATGTTATATGTTATATGGTATATATTAGATGTTTATATAATTAAAGATCATGGCAAATGGCAAACAACTGAGTAGCCATGATGAAAACTTTTGATTATAGAAGTATAGCCTTTGACAAAATTGTTAATAAAGTTTAAACCTTCAAAAAATCAATGAACTATGGTCGAATGACGACCACTGGGCGCCCACTAGTATAGATAGATTAGTAAAATCACTTTTCCTTTTTTTTTGTAGTCTGTTGATATAGCTGTAGATGCACCTACAAGCAACGTAACAAAGTACATATTGTTATTAAAATTATAAATAAGAAAGTTTGTGAGGTATTTATAGATAGATGCAAGTTTATTCGTTACGCTTTCATATCTTATGTATTAAAAAATAAAATCAAAAATGTTTTATTTAATCCAGTAAACCGAACATTATGAAATTTTGTATAGACGTTGTAAGTACATAGGATACAACTCATTCGGAAATAAATACTTTCCCAATGAGATAGGCCATTGAAAACGTTTCTTACGAACGCTGCCTTAACGATGATAGATATATATTATTGAGTTCTAGAGAAAAATTGTAGAGCTTGATAATGCCTACAAAAAAATCAGTGACAGCATATGTGTGACTTTTATATTTAAGTCAGAAAAAGTAGTTTTTTTTTTATAAATGTTTATGTTATTTTTTTATAATGTTTACGAGGTGCCCGTAAATTTGTAAGTTGATTTGTTAAAAAACTGACTTTGATATTAGGTCTTTACCTATGAAACTGCCGTTTTGTATGAAAAAATTTAAACGAATTTTTTTCATGTATTGTTTATTTGTATTAATCGAAATGATCAGCCATGCAATCAATACATCTTTGCCAACGTAGTGGCAGTTTATTGATGCCCTTTTTAAAGAAATCAGCTGGACGGGAGGCAAGAAATTCTTCAAAGGCATTATGTACTGCCTCTCGGCTATTTTTTTCCCGCCAAGAAGTTATACAAATTCTGAAAAAAGTGGTAGTCTGTAGGCGCAAGGCCTGGTGAGTAGGGCGGATGACGGAGAACTTCCAACCCCAGTTCTTGCAATTTGGAGAACGTCTGCTGTGCAGTATGAGGTCGCGCGTTGTCGTGCAGGAACAGCGGAGACGAGCGATTGACCAATGCTGGTTGGAGATGTGCCAACTTCTCGATCATTGTGTTCAGTTCTCAGAAAGCTGCTGCTAACTCAGCCGTAGATTGTGTATCATCAGCTTCCACAATCGCCTTTAATTCGTCATTGTCGACCAAAGTTTTCGGACGACCACGAGGTTCATTTTACAGGTCGAAATTCCCAGAACGGAAGCGAGCAAACCAATAACATGGTGCGTTGGTTTCTAGTGTTAGCTCCGTAAGCGTCGTTGATGTTGCGAGCCGCTTGTGCCGCGTTGCTGCCACGACGGTACTCATATTCCATAATTACTCGAATTTTTAACGTTTCCATGATGACAAAAAAGATTGAAATGCGAGGAAGATGTAATATTAATCAGTAAACAAATGACTACTTTTGGAAAAAGAATTCCATGTTTTTAAAATATTTTTATTTTTTTTATGGAAGCACGACAAAGTGACTGCACTAAGCCTGATGTTAAGCATAGTACAATCCAAAAACATCGGCAACCACCGAGAGACAGATTATCCATCGCCGGTCGCCGCTGTCATGCCGGCCATAATGACGAAAGTCGCCCGGTACTGGATATGCACAGGCTGATCCCGAAGCGCGATGCGCAGAAGCGAGTCACTATGACGGGCTTTTTCGCCATATGCGTGGTGGTTGCGACCCAGTCGGGCTGTAAAACCCTACCACCCCGCAAAAACCCTACCACCCCGCCTAACCTACATAGAGATATATTGAAAATCGATGCCAATTTCACCATTTGCATGATAAAATCAGGATTGATTATATGATATTCTCATTACTACGACAGGACGTACCAAATTTTCATTAAAATTAACTCATTGGAAGTTAATTTATTCATCCCTTTATTTTCATTCTCATTTTCTCTCACACACTCATCTTATGGTTGTAACATTTTTTCTTATTTGAGGAACACCGTCCCCAAGTATCGGTAATTGAAATAAAATTATTGAAATCGGTTCCTTGTAGACGAAAATACGTAGACACGAAGTGGATGAAAATCATATAAACGATATTTCACCCTCTTAGGGGTTAAATATTTCCATCGAATTTATATGGAATCACTTCTGAGTATAACCAATTCAAATACAAAAAGAATCATTAAAATCGGTTTGCAATTGACGGAGATATCGACTAACATACATTAAAAAAAATACATACAACCGAACATCCACCTTTTTCGAAATCTGATAATTAAAAATACATACAGTCGAGCATAGCAACCTCCTTCTCGATTTTTTTTGAAGTTTATTATTGACGGTTGTCAAAATGTTTTTATTTTTAAATTTACATGTGTGTATATGTTTTGTAAAATTCAAGCAGTAGTGTGAGTAATGCATACTTTAATTAATTTAATGTACTTTTAATGCATTTTACGTAAAATAAATAACTTTCTGCACTTCTCCTCCATATAAACTTGTGCTAAATTTCACGCCCAACCGTTGGCTCAATACTCTTACAAAGGGGTACAATTTTTTGGCTTCACGTATTAATATATAGATAATATATAAGACTTTAAATATAACGTCTCTGTACTTTTTAGATATTTGTGATAAAAATGTTGCAAGTGTCTTGGAATAAGTGAAATACATTTCAATCATTTTTAGAAATTTATGTCTGTTTGTATGAACACGCATCACTGCTAAAGTACTGGGTTGACGATAAAACCTCGTCAAGAAATTCATAAAACATATTTTCGAATAACATTTAGTCTTAGTTTTATTAAAATCGTTTCGCTCTATCAAAAGTAATTGTAAATTTAATGACGACGCGACGTATGTACGAGAGAGGTAAGTAAATTGACTTAGTACATTAAGATGATTTCTTAGTCACTGTTTTTTTATATTAGGTTCCACGTGAACGGGTCACGGGCACAGTTAGTACAAGTAAATAAAATAAAAAACTCTAAATCAGTTCGAAAGTAGTCCCGTGAAGCTGTTAAGGCCATATTAGGTCAATAGCGTAGTCAGTTCGGAAAAAAAGTCCGTTTGAGCGAAATAATGGCTTTTTAGTAAATGTATATGAAAGTATATATTGAACTTAATAAAAAATATTTTTTAGAATCTTTGTTTGTGTGATTGTTCCAGCTAATCTCCGAGAGCTAATTTAACTGGTAGATAAGTAATGTTATAAGGCGTAACCTAGGCAACTTTCATTTTGGAAAAAAGAAATTCTTGTATATATAATATAGTAAAAGAAGCTGTCCCCAGGTCTTGGCGTCCCACGTACTCTTTACACGGAACATTTTTTTCCTTTATTACACTTTGACGAATTCGCGGGTAAATATTAATATTATATATGTATATATTTATATGTATAGCAATCTATTCGTTGATAAATGGGGCTATATTAAACATGGCGTTTTTCTACGAAGCCTGTCACAAAATATCAACAACATGGATTTTAATATAGTACCTTGCCCACCCAGATGCAACAAATTCTAAAATAACTATCAAATCTTAAAAACACAAACGGTATATCATAACAAAAATGTCAGCTCTAAGGATACGGCTAAAGAAGTGCGACTTCAGCATGTACTTATGCATAAAGTTCTCAATAGCTGACACATTCCGACGCGATAAGAACACCCCATCGATTCATGGAAAACTTTACTGCCACAGTAACGTGATACGAAGCAATAAGGACGGAGAGCTTCGCTACATACCGGCACTCGAACTTCTGAAATTGATTAAACAGTGCATTTTTCACTGGAAGCTATGTACAGTGCGGGGGGAGGTGTAGCGGGACGCGCGGGGCAATATGGCGCCTCCATTACGTCACTTTCACAGACGTACGTTTTCAAATTAGATCAGTGGCTAACACGCGAGACGCTGAGAGGTCGTATCACGCGTAAAACAGTATAAAAATTTCGGTGAAAAAAACCATTCCGGACGCACGCGTATCACGATTGAGTGATAAGTTTTGTGTATGTATTCGTTCCCACGGAAAACTTCTATGCGAGTACGTAAGTATATTTTGTTTATCGATTCTGCGCTTAAGAAGCTTTTTAATGCTGTCTCAAAAGTTTTCGTTTCAACTGTTGTGTTTTTATTCTACGATATCGCATATCCGCGGTGTCGAATTCAGTTTAAGATTGATTTCCAAAGACGAAAAATTATTTATTAATAAGTAGGAATATGTTGTATGTATTTTATTGTGTAATAGAGTGAAGTTACGAATTAAATTGATTTTATGTTGTGTTGCGTATTGACTTATAAAATAACAGTTTGTGGGAAAACACAGGTGTTGTCTAGATCTAAATTGTACGTTGTATGTTTAAAGCTTTTATAACGTAATTTATTCGACTACAATTTTCTGTTATCTTTTAAGAGACGTATTAACTCTGTTACAATTCAAAAGATTACGCAATATTCAATAAACTCAATATTTGACCTTTAAAAATAGTTTAAGTTAAAAGTAATTCTCTACCAAGCTATAACAAGTAAACGGAGTAATATTTCCTAAACAACCGAAGCAAATCGCTTTTTAAAATAACAAAAATGATGAATGACAGTCGGCGAGTGGGCGCATTTGTCATCGTAAGAAATAAAGACATACATTATGCTTTTATTTTCTTCGATTTCGTTTCACAGATGCTGCATTTTCTACCCGGCATTGTGTTTCTTGTACGTTGCGGTACTAAAGAATACTTTTATTTCTTATTTTGAATAAACCGAGGAGTTGTCATTTTTAGATTACACTTTTTTAAAATGGCTACATAATTTAGAATGTTTTTAATGCATGACGGCCTCCTTTTAATTTTATTTGTAAAGAAAGAACAGCTGGTCACTAAGAGAACTAATAAAGTTAATTTTTAAATTTCGAATGGAACAATACGAAATTCAAATTTTACGAACACCATTTATCATCGCACCACATCTCTGGAACGCTTTCGAATTGAATAAAGAACAACGGCGGTCGACGAGGTCATACAGTACGTCCAGTATATCATGAGCCCAGGCGTGTGTTCCTCCGTTGTTACTGTTTGATTGTTAGTGGGAGATGGGGTAGGTCTAGTTTATATGGTGCTGTATACAACGTCGGTCATTGTGGGCGTCCAGTGCGACCTACATAGTTTAATTATTGCTCGGATGCGACCATCAGGCGCCTTGCGCCTTCGAGGCCTCCGTGGGCGAGCCGTATGTACATTCGCCAATAAAATTCCAATTTCCTACATCGAGATCTATTTTTATAACCTAAATCGGTATTTGAATCTAGCCCCGTTAAGTAGAAAGACTTGTCAAGTCGTATTCAATGCTATCGCTTGTATTGCTTAATTTTTGTAATTATGCCATGAATCTTTTATCTTGTTTATGATTTATTATCTAATATCTTGTGTCTATCAACTGAGTTTTTTTTTTTATTTATATTTTGTTCAGTAAGTATTGACGACATTTAGTGTTATAAATGATAAAAAGATTGGAAATACCAATGTTTCGGCTCGCTCACGCTTCTTAAATAAACTAAATTATTACAATAGTCTGAATACGTTTTTTTATTATTTTGAAAAAAAAAAAACTAAGTTAAAAAGCAAAGATTTATGTTCGAATTTCGTCCATTGAATGTAAAAAATATAGACAAGTCTTATAACAATAAAGTGTTTGATATTTTTTAAAAGAATATATACAAATTTAATATTGCTCAGCTTTAGACAAACTCGTTTTAGACTGGTTGATAGAAGACTGGCATAACAATAGAAAAATATCAAAAATATTTGATGTTCTGATGAATAAACTGACCATTATTATTTGGATACTGATAGACTGAAATCATTTTGAAGTGCTTTTGTACGTTTACATCCATAATATTTTAATTAATCATAATTCTATTTTTTTAATTATAGGTATCTTTAGATCTATGATAAAATAATTGCTCTTTTTGTAATAGCTAAATTAGATATATCAAGATTTTTTTTTAATTGAAGTGCACGATGTTAAAATGCAGCAATCTGATATGCACTTTAATTGAAAATTTTTATTTTCCTTCTGTTCCAAAGGGCTATAGTACTAAATATTTTTGAAATTACATTTCCTATGCAATTCTGATCCGCAATTTTTTTTGTATTAGAGAACAGTGAGAAATACGCTGTTCTGTTTTTTTTTTTAAGGTGAACATGTGAACACGCTTCTAGCCCGTGTCTTATATGAAAATAAAATTTTCACTTGCAAAATGTTTTATATGAACCCAACAAGAGTAAGAAAGGTTCGTCTAAACGGGTTTACGATATATCGCGGCCCGATTAGCCACCCGACGCGACATGCGCAGTAAAATAATAATTCAGAACAAAACTTTGTTTTAGGAACCTTGAGTTAGTTTACATTTTGATAGAGATAGCGGTTACGAGTAATTGCACGTTCACGACGTTAACTCCTTTTTTAAATTGCCTTTTTTATTTCTCTCCATTAGCAAGAACAATATATATTAATTTGACAATTTGAGGGAATAATTGGAGATTCATATTGCACTAACTGGTACGAGTGACTACGTGTTCGTGTAAATTGGTTTCTTTGTTTTATGCGAAATATTTGAGTTTTATTGTTACAACTATCTGTGTCTGCGCCTTCGTCTGCGTGAAACGTCTATACTATTATACTATCTATACTAATATTATAAAGAGGTAAAGTTTGTGAGTTTGTGTCGTTGTGATGTTGTGACGTTGTAGGGGGGTAATCTCAGGAGCTACTAGTCCGATTTGAAAAATTCTTTCAATGTTACATAGCTCATTTATCGAGGATGGTTATAGGCTATATATCATCACGCTAAAACCAATTCGAGCGGAGCACCAATGAAGAATGTTTAAAAATCGGGGTTTTTTCCTTTTGAGAGCTTCCGCTGCGGGTTAGCGATAGCCCAAATCTATTCCACGCGAACGAAGTCGCAGGCAGTGTCTAGTGAAAAATAACAGCTATAAACTCATATGAATGTATTAAGTCCATTTACTTATCTATTTTTCTATGGTACTTAAGTCACGTCTTGTTTTGAGTTTTTACTTCCGTCGGCAGTCCTTAAGACTGGATCGACTTTTTTTAACTGACTACGTTGTTAAGCTGACATGCCTTTACAGCTTCACCGTGCTCTTAGGGCGAGGGCTTAAGTCACCCAGGAGTAAAACAACACGCTCAAGAGCGACAAAGGATCCGAACCTCGGCTTCGACTGTTGCCTTAAATGCAACATCGCGAATTTCACTAAGTTAACCAAGCTAA
Source organism: Antheraea mylitta (assembly GCA_014332785.1). NCBI lineage: Eukaryota > Metazoa > Arthropoda > Insecta > Lepidoptera > Saturniidae > Antheraea > Antheraea mylitta. Next base: position 4,323,748 of record JACEII010000043.1, on the reverse strand, counting down.
GTAGCCATATATATATATACGTAAATGAAACAATATAATAAGTATTTAAAATATTTTTAATTATAGCTATGCCTGTGACTTAGTCCGCGTTTAAACTTGTGTAAAAAACAGTGATGAAGGAAGTCATATAAATGTATTAAGTCCATTTACTTATTTACTTTACTCTCGCACTTAAGCCGTGTCATCATTAAAATTACAATAACTTTTGATAGAGTGGACCGATTTTAATGAAACAAAGAGTAAGTTATTCTTGAAGATACGCTTTCTTTTCTTATTGTGAACCTAGTACTTTAACAGTGATGCGTGTTCATACAAACAGACAGACATTTCTAAAAATGATAGAAACGTATTTTAATACTTATTCTTAGACACCTGAAGTTTTTTTTCCACAAAAATCGAGAAATTACACACGTAGATTTAGATTTATATTATATGTATAGATAGATTTCAATGTTGTAGGCTGCGGGAGGTTTAGTGAAGAATTGTCTTCTTTGGGTACAAGTCTTTGCCTTATAGTAGGGTATGAGACTTATGTTACAAATATTTATTTAAATCCTTAGCATTATTGATGGTAGTGGACCTCTTTTTATCATCTTTTCCTACAATTCTTAAGGTGGATAAGCAATCATATATAGGTATGCCCCGTCAATATCCTTTGGCATAGCGAGACTTGGGAAGAATGGTTTTAAAAATCAATAAGTATAAAGATAATACAATATTATACTATCGAAACTGAATTGCTCTGTTCTAGATTATGATATATAATGAAGAATGTCTTTGTAGTTGTTCATTAGAGCGTGACAATGAACGATGTACAATCGAATATTATAGTAAGCTTGATTTGTTGATAACACGAAATATCCTACGAATTTTTCGGAATTTGCGTACGTTTACTAAATTTAAATTGGTAACACTATCGAGTGACGGTGAAGGAAAACATCGTGAGGAAACCTGAACCTGAGGAATATTCTCGTATTACGGCCATATATGGGAACAATATAGAACTAGGAATTTCTTGAAGTTTGAAATCGCAAATTTGTTCGGGCGTGGTGATTGTATCCATACTTTTCTGTGAAAAGGTGCCTATGCTCTTGTGGCGGGAATTACAGAACAATGAAAAAGAAGACAATGACGTCACTATATATAATATTATCTGTATTAGAAATAACCTTCGCAAACAGGTAAGAAAAAATCGAAGTGAGAATACAATATGCAACTTCCTTAGTATTTCGTCATATATTGACTGTCAGAAAAATGCATAAAAAGTGTGTAATGAAATATGGGAACAGTCACACGTGCATCTGTGTATCGCATTACATTACGTATAACATTCGGAATTCAATATTTCGTGGAGTCGTTCGTGCTCAAACCGTTTTTTAAGACGGAAGCAGGTACGTATTACAGGAGGTTTGGTGATGGGGGGTCATAGAATATTTAATACTTATGTAATGCTATATAATTTTTCAAGTTCATGTCTATTAATTATTAATTCATTGTACCAAAACTAGAAAACAGTTCCTGACGAATAGTGTGAATCTAGCAACCTTATTTGGATGATACAAGGATGTTGTACGACTTGATAATATTATGTTATAAGAGATTCTTCTCTTAAAGCAAACAACCCAAGTCGAGATTCGGCTACTATGGCTCCCTTGTGCTTGTTGCCAAGCGGTGAAATGCCTTAAGCTCGCACCTCAGTAGTCCAGTGAAGCTATGTAGGTCTGTCAGGTCAATAGCGAAGCGAATCAATTCGAAAAAGAAGCATTTCTAAACAAGTATACATTAGCTCTTGTTAGATTCTTCTAGCGTAGCGATGTGCACTGGATGTATGCGAAAATTTGGTGGTACAGAATGTGCTAAAAGAAAACGGTATGTTACAAGAGGTTACTTCCCAAGTGCAAGCGAAATCGTGTTTTTGAATCCACGTGGTAATGGGTGTGGGATACACAAGATAGGTATTCACGCGGCCCACGTCGTTTAGTAGTCTTTTACCTAAACTACATGATTTTTTAAATTTAAAAATAAACTTACATTTGTACATAGATGTAATATTAATCTTGTTTTTTGTATAAATCATATGTTGTTTGATATATAATTGTGTATATTAGGGAGATACTTACATTAATTCTTGAAGAAGTTTTTTTTACAATAATAAAATATGACTTTATACTAATTATTATGTATACTAAAAAGGTTTTTTTTCGAAATGAATGTAGAAATAGTTGTACACACATTATAAGCGATGTTCATAAAACCTGCGGGGGTCTTCGTGAGCGTAAAATTTGAAGACTCATTCCGTCACTGTGCGTTAGAAATTGTAGGTGGGTCATAAAGCTGTCTTCACACTCGCGAGTAAGATTTGTGCGTTCCGTGCCAACTGTAATATTAAAAAGGGGTAAAGCTATTAAATTCCATAGCACTTTACCATTATAATCTATCAAATAGAATGTACAATATTTTCTTACTCGCTAATGGATGTCGAAATAACGACATATCTCAATGTCAACATTTTTTATAAAATCTAGTTATTTTATTTTTGAGTGATGATATATATATATGCAATAGTTATCTTCTGGTACCTTACTATTATAAGCTGCTGAATGTATATCACCTCATAACTTTAAAATGGTTACACCTACTTGGCTAATTCTTTTTAACCGACTTCAAAAAAAGGAGGAGGTTATCAATTCGTCTGTATGTTTTTTTTTTTTTATGTTTGTTACCTCATAACTTTGGACTGACTGAACCGATTTTGATGATTCTTTTTTTATTTGAAAGCTAGTGCTTCCCGTGTGGTCCCATTTTTTTTGTCTAGTTCTGTCAACGGCATCCAGTGCAAAACCGTATAAGTGTTAAATTTGCATTTGGTGTGTATACGACAAATAGACGAATAACTCAATATCATGCCAACCGATTTCGATGATTCCTTTTTTATTGTAAAGGATGTTCTTCAAGGGTAGTTTGATGAGAGTTTGGTTAGGTTCTGATTATGGGATCCGTGACAAAGTAACACAACTTTCAAGAAACAAGCCTACTCCTTTCTTAAGGGCCGGCAACGCATCTGTAATTCCTCTCATGTTGCAGGTATCCATGGGCGACGGTGATCACTTACCATCAGGTGACCCACATATTTTAGAAAAAAAAATGTACACTAAAAATGGAAAAATAAAGTAAATTTTCAAAAAAAAGTATTAACCGACTTCAATATTGATCAGAGGCATAAAAATAAGGCACTAAAAACCGGAAAATAAATAGTTTATCAAATTAACCAAATTTAATGAAACATATGAATATGTGTGCTACCAAGAGATGTATTGGAAGTCGGTGCCAACCGAAAATCATATCATCTACATCTAGGTACAAAGGCACCGACTTCCAATGCATCTCTTGGTAGCTAATAGCTTAATACTTTTTTTTGAAAATTTACTTTATTTGTTCTTCATGTAACTGGCAGGATAAGGTTGGTTTGGTAAAAAATGTTTGAAAATCATACGGGAAAATAAATTAAATAAAAAAATCCCGTATTAAAAAGTGAGTAAGAGACAATACAGTAAGGAGATCACTTTTATTTTACTTTATTCTGGGCAATCTATTTTGTGCATTATTACTATCATTATCGAGTTGATAATAATATTACAAGTGTTTTCTGATAATTACAATATTGTAAAAAAGATTACTGTCATTTTACTGCCCTCTTGTTAAAATTATCTAGGGAGTTTTTTCTGGCATCTCAGAATTCGTGTTACGTGGTATTATTTCCCATCCACTTCACTTATGCACAATAATCGAAGTATATTACGTTAAATGCCACCAACATTACAGAATATAGAGTCAAATAACATAAGGTTATGAATGAAATATAAAAACCATTATATGTCAGACTAAGATCCCGCTAAAAATTGTAAGAAGTTTTTAAGAATATTGCTAAATTTAACATATTAACATTCAGATGTTTACGGGCCATATTTATATCATTACATTGTTGTATTGTCGAAAGTGAAGATTTGGTCTCAATTTTTGCGTTGATACATCCGTACATAGCCAAGGCGTGTAGTTAGAATTCTAATAATTTATTAACGTTAGTTTACAGAACTGATTTCTTTATTAATTAAAAATGTAATAATTGAAAAAAGTAGCAGTACAATGTGTGAAATATAGACAACAAAATGCATTACTTAATGCATATCTGTATTATAATCATCATATATTATCGGGTGGTAGCGTAGTTTCGAATCCTGCGATAAACTGAAGCTTTCAGTGTAGGAACACATTATTTTTGAACACATAATTTTTTTTTATATCATAGGAAGCAAACGAATAGGTGGGTCATCTAATGTTAAGTGATCAGCACCGTCCATAGACACTAGCAACACCAAAGGAGTCGCAAGTGCGTTGTCAGCCTGTGTTGATAAGAATGGGGGAAAGGGAAGGGAGAGGGGGCCTCCGATGCTCTCACTGACCGAACGAAACACAACAATGCAAACATTGTTAATTCACGTCGATAAATTCAATACTTCGCGTGTTCTTTTTTTAAAAATAATGACAATATTTCCATGCATGTTTAAGAAGAATACATTCTAACCATTTTTAGAAATGTCTGTCTGTATATATTGAACACGCATTACTGTTAAAATACTGAGTTCATGATAAAAATCCTCGAGTATCCTAGTCGCTATGTAATGAAAATCGGTGTACTCTACCAAAAGTTATTGTAATTTTAATGACAACGCGAATTAAGTACGAGAGAGAAGTAGATAAGTGGACTTAATACATTCAGATGTTTTTTAATCGCTGTTATTTTACATAAGGGGCCACTCGGACGGAGTAGCGGGTACAGCTAGTGAAGATTAAAATAAAAAAAATGTATTCAGAACCAGGTGTAAGTATAAAAAGAGGCATTTGTGCGCACGCCTGTACGTAGCAACCGCCGTATGTGAGTCAGCGCGTGCGCATGGTGTTTACGTAGCGCATCTGCTGCGCCGGCGCACGCCTCGCATTGGGGCGCTTCGAGGTAGCCGGCGATACCGCGATTTATTATTAGGGTAAAAATACAGTGATTGCCCACGTTTAAAAGAAAACTATTTTTAGTTTACACGTAAAATCGTTTGTCTATATACGAGTTTGGTCAAACACCTAAAAAGTCGACGTTCTCGTCATGGAATGAAAGGTATGAGAGTTCCGTAAAAGAGTAAGTTTTGTTTTGTAAACACTATACTATACGTCTCTTCTTACGCGTTGGCACATTTTTCCATAAAATAATTACTGTTTTTATTAGATTATATAATCAAGAAACTTAAAAAGGAGTATAAATTACTGGCGTTATTACCTGACTAGCGGATTTTCGCTCGCATCACTGGGCATTAAGAAAATTGTAGAGGGTCAGTCGAACCTAAATAACCTAGACCCTGAATGGTCATAGTTTTATGCTGAAACGTTTAGTATTTTTGAAGTTATCAAAACTCAAAGGAACTGTATTGTCATTATATATTAAAAGATACAAGGGTTTGATCTATAATGATATTATAAAGAGATAAAGTTTGTGAGTTTTGTGTTCGGGATAGTCTCTGGCACTCAATATCAATATACGATTTTGAAAATGTTTTTAAAAATATATATTATCTCTGAGTGGTATAGGTTTATTGGTAAATATATAGGTTTTTTTATGATTTTGTCCGTTTGGAAATACAATTGGAACCTGGAATTAGTAAGCTAGTCATCATATATGATAAAAGAAATACCTATGCCACGTCTGTTTACCTGTTCGCTAAAAACTCTAAAACTACTACACGGATTTTCAGCTGAAGATAAGAGTATTTCATGATGGTTTAGGTATATAATTTGCTAGATTTGTTTTTTATTATCAAGCGGGACAATATCCGCCGAGATCGCTAGTTAAATATAATTATAATTTCGTTAATGGGCAAACAATATATCCGTTACCCTATTAAATTTTAGATCGACATTTATTATTAGACATATGTTAGAGCTTGTTCAAAGACGAACATATTGTTCGCTTTAAAAATTGAATCACCATAGACTATAACTATAATTAATAATAATGTAAAATAATTTTAGGTGACAATGATGGTAGGTCTGTGGAATGGTGAAAATTTCAAATAATTTCGAAGAAAATATTAATTAATTCGCTGACGTCCTTTGCAAGTGTTAAGTCCGAAAGGTTTTAAGGCCGTCTATTAATTATGTGATGGGATTAGGGGTAAGGGGTTCAGGCTGAACCTTATGTGGGGGAGAGAGGGAGATTCAAGTATCAAGTAATTTTATCTGGCAAAAAATTTTGTATAAAACTGAAAAAATCCGATGAATTTAAAGTAGAACATGTTTTTAGATACAAATGTAACGAAATATAATTTAATAATGGATAAAATGATTCATGAGGAAGGTTTAGGTATGTAATTTGACAAAGTTTCTTTCATTATCAGGGCGGAATTACGTTCGCCAGACCCGCTCGTATTTTAAAATCTATGAACTCGCGCGATACAGTGACACAAAATCTTACATCACTGCGACAACATTACACATATCACTCCCACACATGTGCACGCATACACGCTTACACATGAAAGTGAAAGGGTTTTATTTCTTTCCCTTATCGAACTGAAATAGTTTAGAAAATTATCCGAAACAAAATATATATAAGAGTTGTTGAGTATGCTTGATACATATATGTCTCAACAACTCATATATGTATGAATAGTTAGGTTAGCTCAGATAGGTCGCGAATTGCATGTATCAGGCTACAGCCCAAGCCGAGGTGTGCCGTGCACCCTTGAGCCAGTTGTCAAATAAAATCGGCTTAGTAGTCTGGTGAAGCTGTTAAGACCTTGCTGGGTCAATAGAGTAGTCAGATCGATAAAAAATCCGAAAGAAAGAAACCTCACAACACTTCACCAAAGAGGAAATGGGGGCAAAAAATTCTTAGAAACGCTTCACGTGGTTCATGGATAGCCCTTTAGTGAATTTTAGTGAGGTAAAAAAATCACTAAAATACACCACGCGATGACCCGCTTAATTAGACTTAATATTCTGTACGTATATATCACATGCGGGCCCGTTCGATATCGCCGACGTGGGACGGGTGTGAAGGAGGGCGCGGGGAGCTATCATTCGGCTGATAATCAAGAGTTCCCCAGAGAAAGGCATAAGCTCGAGAGAACAGCTAGTTCATTGCGCGGTCGAATACACGATAGTTAACTACACCAAAATTGTACACTTCTATGAAGAGTTAAAACTTCTTTAGGCACCTTGATCAGTAATTATAGCAGGAGATCAATTTTTAATTTCGCGTAATGACACGCTACGTCAGCTTGACCGGCCTTATTGCGTTTGTGCAGCTTGCGTCAGACTGACGCGTAGTAGTGGTCATCTTACGTTTGATTGATTAATAGACTTTATAAAAATGTATATAATATTGCTCCGAGTGCCAATACATATGGAAACCACACTAATATTAATAATTTCAATAACCGATTCTAAAATTTAAATAATTGCGATCACTTTATAATTAATGTGAATTTACAAAAAAGGACATTGTTTATTTCATTATTTTGAGTTCTCACTTCTATTGGCAGCCCTTAGCAATGCCTCAACTTTTTTTGTAATATTTAATTCACTTATGAAATTAAGTTTCCTTACTAATATTGTAAGTAAAGTGTGTGTGTGTGTGCGTGCGTGCGTGCGTGTGTGCGTGCGTGCGTGCGTGTATGTGCGTGTGTGTACACCAGTTTGCGTAAGCAAACTTTAACTACGCCATCGATCATCGTAAAGTTTTACGGTACAGGAAATTTTATCCAGAAAAATACGACTATTCTCGAGGTGAATTAAATCAAGCGAATCTGCGAACAAACGCTGATATTTCTCCTTACATCTACGAAATGTGTACGAAGTGAATAATCTGTTCTATGTGATCTATGACGGGGTGACGTAATCGGTATGTGGGAGTCGAAAGATAGGGGTGACAACGTTTACATTTTAAAGAAGAGTGTCACTAATTAGAAGCTATATTACACCTTGTGATGTATGTATAAAATACGTATCTACGTTGTAAAATGTAGCTACTGATACTAGCTGTTCGCCCCGGCTTCGTGCGTATGTGGTAAAAAGGAAATTGAGACCGCAGTACAGAAGGAATCACTTTATGTATTTAATATACTAATATTATAAAGAGGTAAAGTTTGTGACGTTGTGATGTTGTGACGTTGTAGGGGGTAATCTCAGAAACTACTGGTCCGATTTGAATAATTATTACAGTGTTATATAGATCATTCATCGAGAACGGTTATAGGCTATATATCATCACGCTAAGACCAATAGGAGCGGAGCACAGATGAAAAATGTTTCAAAATCGGGAGGTTTTTTCCTTTTGAGAACTGCTGCGTGTTAGTGTTAGTGTATCAATTCCAAGCGAACGAAGTCGCGGGCAGAGGCTAGTATATAATAACAATGATTTTTTTTTTTTAGAACTGACTACGCTATTGGCCTTGCAGCTTCACCGGACTGCAAAAGAATGTAAATCTAACGCGTTTGTGCTTTTTAGAGTTTTGTAAGAAAAAAAATTGTAGGCGTCTAAAAATAAGTAGTATAATACATTTCAATCATTTTTAGAAATGTCTGTCTGTTTGTTTGAAAACGCATCACTGCTAAAAGACTGCGTTAATGATAGAAAAAAATTATATATGCATACCTGCAAGTAACATTCACTCCTTTGTTTCATTAAAATCGGTTCACTCTATCAAAATTTATTGTAATTTTAACGTGGGAAAATCCCATAGGGATACCCACCCGATACCCACCCTCCCGGGGGAGAGGGTGGGTTATGTCCGACTCGCACGGACTAAAACCCCACGGTGTACCGACCGACCGTAGTGTTGGGGCGGCAAGGGATCGTTCTAAGCTATTCCCCTTAGATAGCCGCTCCAACGGTCCGCCCGGCGGAAGGTGGCCGCCGGGCTCCTACCTATAGAGAGGCAGCTGGGTACACACCAGCTGCCTCCCCTCGTTCGCCGGACCTGTGCAACGAAGGAATGAGCTCCCCGGCTGCATCCCCTCAGGTCCGGCTACGGTGACAGGAGGAGTTGGGCAAAGCGCCGCCGTTGGCGGAGAGGACCACTTAGTGGGTCCGCCTCACTGCGAGATGACTTCTTCGCAAAAGCAGGCCACCACTCGGCGGGCACAGCTACCTAGAGTTATTGTGCACGAGTGAAGTAATTCCATGACACATGAAGAGATGTAATATAGAGCCCTCTTGTTAGGAAAGTTTGGCAATACATCGGCCAGAATGGCGCAGGATGGTAAACAGCCAAATACGCGAGTTCGAGGCTCAGCGTAAAGCTGACCTTGATACCAAACGCGACCAGTTAAAGGCTCGCCTTCCAGCTGCAATAACATATCATTTTGAGAACGGCGTACTCATGTGTCCTCAATGTTCACGAAGTTTCGCCGCGAAGATAGGCTACATAAGCCATCTTCGAGCAGACCAGCGCCATTTATAAGTTTAGGGGGTCAAGGTGGTCGCCATGGCCGAAACTGGTCGGACCAATCAATACCACGGAGCATTTATTCTGACTTGCCACAAAAATTCTCAGGAAAGTTCTAACAAGACGCAACTATTTTGGACATCGAAATGATCGCAAGAAACTTGAAATATCGTTACCTACTTTACAATGGCAGTAATAATCTACGAACTAGACGATTGGTTGCCAAAAATAAGACAAAGAAAGATACACTTAGATGTACCTATGATTGCATTGTCCGGCCAGATAATGTCCGGAATCAGACGATCTCAAATCTATGGACAATCGGTTTTAATATATAAAAAAAACACTTATTTTTTATAGGTGGTAGAGCCACGCTGAAACTGTAACTGGTTTCACCATGAATAGGTCGGTCGCTCGGTGTAGTACCAACCTGACACAGAAAACCGACGTGAAGTAACAGTGCTTGCAATGTTGCGTTTCGTTCGATCAGTGAGAGTCTACAACCCATACAAACCTCTTGCCCGCGACTTAGTTTGCGTGGCATAGATACTTTTGGCTAACGTTAACACGCAGCGGATGCTATCACGAGGAAAAGAAAACTCGGATTTTTAAAAATTCCTTATTGTTGCTCCGCTCCTATTGGTCTTAGCGTGATGATATAGCCTATAACCATCTATACTAATATTATAAAGAGGTAAAGTTTGTGACGTTGTGGCGTTGTAGGAGGTAATCTCAGGAACTACTGGTCCGATTTGTATAATTCTTTCAATTTTCAATGTTATATAGCTCATTCATCGAGAATGGTTATAGGCTATATACCATCACGCTAAGATCAGTAGGAGCGCAGCATAGATTAAAAATGTTTCAAAATCGGGATGTTTTTCCTTTTGAGAACTGCTGCGTGTTAGTGTATCTATTCCACGCGAAGTCGCGGGCAGAGGCTAGTCCTCGATAAATGAGCTATATAACATTGAAAGAATTTTTCAAATGCGACAAGTAGTTTCTGAGGTTACCCCCTACAACGTCACAAACTCACAAACAATACCTCTTTATAATATTAGTATAGGTTAAAAATATCTATTCCACCAGAACGCCAACGGATTCTGTTGAAGAGAAAAAAATTATGCAACATTTTTCTTTGAATTAAATTAGATGGCCGTTATCAGCGCTGCGATAAACCTAAGTACTTAGTAATATCATAATTATTATTTCAAATAATGAGCCTTATCACATTTCCTGTCGGGTTTATTAAATATTACCTCTTTGCAGAATACCTTTCATGGGTTTTTACATAGAAACTGCCAGGAATAATATGCTATAACTTATATGATAAAATTTATGTATAGTCAATATTTGTATTTATATGAGTATGTGTGTATATATATTATGTAAATATATAAATGGCTACCTATTCGGTACCGACGAAACAGCCACATCCTGTCTCTCCTGTATAACGTTCTTCATAATCCCAATTCCCCTCCCTACCTAAAATATAAATTCGAGATGTTAGGTTTCAGAAATTCCCTATCGCGTCGTCTATGTTCTCAAAGTATACTCAAATTCCCAATCTCTCATACTAAATTTTATAATAGATCATTTGCAGTTCAAGCTGTACGTCTATGGAATGCACTTCCTTGCGATATTAGGCAGGCAAGATCTGTGACAACATTTAAAAAATATCTCCACCGGCATTATCTCTCGCTGTCCTAGTTGAACTGTTTTGTTGCGTTATTACATTTTTCTTCTTCCTTTTTACACTTTCTATATATTTTTATTATTTATTATTTTCTTGTAAGTCTGTGTCTATTTATATTGCCACCTGGTATGTTAAAAGATTGAATGTCTCCCTAGGGTTGCCTGGAAGAGATCGCTCTAAGCGATAAGGCCGCCCAATATTGTAATTGAATGTATAACTTTGTGTATCTTTAACGTGTGTGCAATAAAGAGTTTATTATTATTATTATATTAGGTCTTTACTTATGAAATTACCGTTTTGTATGAAATAAAAAGCACAATATTAAAACATTCTATATGCCTCTGTGAATCATATTTAAGAAAAAAGAAAATTGTTTTTTCTGTATAAAAATTACATATAAAAAAGAATGTGCTGTCGTGGAACCCCAGGTAGGAACGAAGTTCCTTCGGCTAATGTAGAATCGCCACAATTTGCAAAAAAAAAATCGTGCTAAATTTTATGTAACCGTAATTCAAATTATCAATTAAAATAACAAAATATGTCTTTTTATTTTTGTTTGACAACATAAAATTTCATAGAAATAGAAATAATTACAAAAAAAGGAGAAAGAGAATGGTATTATACACTACTCGCTTGTGTATACGACTGTCGCGCCTGCGCACGTCTCATTTAACGGTTTTATTCCACGCACTTTTCGTTACGGTCTTACTATCACATTTTTTTCAGTTCGGTCGCGCAGCAAAATCCTATCTCTTCCAAGCCTGCCGTAAGAAACTGCGTTCCAAAAATTTAAACGAATTTTTTCATGTATTTTTTATTTGTATTAATCGAAGTAATCACCCATGCAATCAATGCATCTTTGCCAACGCAGTGGCAGTTTATGGATGCCCTTCTTAAACAAACCAGCTGGACGGGAGGCAACAAATTCTTCGAAGGCATTTTGTACTGCCTCTCGGGTATTGAATTTTTTTTTGCCGCCAAGGAGTTATCCAAATTTTGGAAAAAGTAGTAGTCTGTAGGTGCAAGGTCTGGTGAGTAGGACGGATGACGGAGAACTTCCAACCCCAGTTACAAATTGGAGACCGTTTGCTGTGCATTAGTAACAATGTAAATTGGAAAGAACTTACAATACAACCTTTCAGAGAGACGACGGAGCAAGAATGTCCCCAATGACTTTTCTTTCGAACTGACTACGCTATTGACCTGGACAGTTCTTTACAGCCTCACCGGACTGTTGAGGCGAGCGCTTAAGATACTCAGCCGATTTTATTTTAGCAACCAGCTCAAGGGTGCGCGGCACACCTCGGCGTAGCTGTCACATGTTTTATGCATTTCACGACATATCTGAGCTAACCTAAGCTAGGCTACCTATTCATACGTATATGAGTTACTGAAACGTATGTGTACCAAGCATGCATGCCTCAGCAACTCCTATATGTGTTTTGTGTCGGATGTCCCCAATGACTCGACTTACTCGCCTTTTATACCATTCAGTTAAGTGACGACCGCCCGATAAGTTTTAAACAATGGCGTGTCAGGTCATCAGTAACACCCTCGATGTAGTCAGTAGTAAGTGTGAAAAAAATCTGAAAAAGTTCTGAAACAATGGCGACCGTTGGTGATAGATTTAACTTTCACTCATCGGTCTACGAAACTGGTAGGCTAGTGAAGTTGTAAAGGCCTTGCAAGGTCAATAGCGTAGTCAGTTCTAGAAAAATCGGCATAACTGTCCTTTGTAGGGGCCAATATCGTCCGATAGGATCACATTGGCCAAGAGGTATATGAATAGGGGTGTAAGGGGTGTCAAATAACATCAAGACTTGAGATACCCAAGCCAACCTCACCTGCACGAGGTGCACCCTGCTGAATAACGAACGAGGCAATGGCGAAAGCGAGGTGGTAAGGTTTTACAACCTGACTGAGTCGCAACCACCATGTATATGGTGAAAAAGCCCGTAATAGTGATTCGCTTCTGCGGGTTGCGTTTCGGGATCAGCCTGTGCATATCCAGCTTTTTGCAGGCCGGCATAATATTGGATGGCGATGGATAGCGTGTCAATCGGTGGTCGCTATTATTTTTGAATTGCACTGTGCTTTAACATCAGGTATAGTGCAGTCACTTTGCCGTGCTGCAATAAAAAAAGAGGTCCCCTACATCTTTACATTACGACAAAAACTTTGTAGACTTCTTTATTTAAAGACTAGCCCATACAGTTAAGTACTGGATGGTACATATTCGAACGTTCCCAGTAATACCGTATCCAAGAGAAATCGTACCTCGTTAAAACCGATTAACTCAATTTGTCCCGTAAATTCGTGAAAACCGATTTAATCCGGTTCGAACCGGTATTAACCTACTGTAGTCGAACTTTGTTAGTGAAATTAAACTTCATCGCTCAGACGTCAATTCAGTATACAAGCAATTTGGAACGATACACTGTCACAAATTTGAGGAGGGTTAACTGAAGTGCGGGTAAGGGGGAGGTGAAGTAGTGGATGTTCATAATGTAATGCTACTCCCATGCAAGCGTGTATTGTCATGAAGTTTTGTCAACGATTGTAATAAATGCAGGCGTGGGTGGACATTATAGTCATGCGTTACAAACTGACCATAGACGCATGACGATACCTACGCGGTCTTTACACATGCCGAAAGAACATGGAAACGCTAATTTTGAATTATTATTCGATTTATTAAAGTTTATGAACGTTATTTGGAAATTTATTGCAATTATTTTTGGGGTTAGTTTTAGCGCAACCGCGACATGTAGTTGTGAACGTGGAGAGACACTTACGCAGGCCGGCATGACAGCGGTGACCGGCGATGGATAGTATGTCTCTCGGTGGTCGCCACTGATTTGGATTGTACTATGCTTACCATCAGGCATTGTACAGTCACTTTGCCGTGCTACAATAAAAAAAAAGCTTCGTACGCATGTATGGGCCTAGCGTTAGGAGAGCGTTACTAGTAGTGGTTTGTAGGTGGTAGAGCGACGCTGAAGCTGTTACTGGTGTCAGCATGAATGGGTCGGCTCGTCCCGTGTAGTACCACTCTCTCACAGAAAACCGACGTGAAGTAATAGTACTTGCATAGTGCGTTGCCTTCGGTCAGTAAGAGCGCCGGAGGCCCAACTCCTTCTCTCTCCCTTCCCTCTCTTCGCCTTCCCCTCCCCCTAGTGATCACTTAACATCAGATAACCCACCTGTTTGTTGGCGTCCTATGATATAAAAAAATAGTAACAATATTAGGTAAAGAGTAAGTGAGATAGATATTGTGATAAATATTGTTTTATTTATACAAGCTTATCTCCGAAACGGGTGAACCGATTCTGATAAGACTTTCACTGTTAGATAGAGGATTCTTCATATTATCCCGTCTTACATGTGATTACAATTTTAACACCCTCGTATTGAATGAATCTATAGTGATCATTTTGCAAAGAATCAAGTGTCTAAGAAATATATATTTTTTTAATTTACTTAACAGTTTGAGTGATACTCGTAAATCTGCAGATCTCTCATACCAGCAGGTTCGTGGTCAATAACTAATAATTGAAATTAATATATTTTAAACTTACTAATCATAGGTAGTGGTCGTTTGATCGGTAAGAATATGAACCCGATGTCCGCAGGTCGGAACGCTGGCATGTACTAACGAATTTTTTGGTATTCGCGTATATTTACTAATTTAAATTGATAACAGTATCGGCTGACGGTGAAGGAACACATCGTGAGGAAACCTGAACCTGAGAAATGTTCTTGTAGTGGAATGTGGGAAAACATAGAATCATGTAGTCCGGTGAAGCTGTAAAGGCCCTGCGAGGCCAATAGCGTAGTCAGTTCGAAAAAAAAAACATGGAACCGTGGATTTAGGGTTTGAATTCGCCAATACGTCGTGGGCTGTCGCGGTGATTGTGACAACACTTTCCTTCGGGAAGAGCCCGATGGCTCTGCAGCGGGTCTCTTATACATTGCTTATGATGATGAAAATTAGCTTTTGCCTGTGGCGTCGCTCGCTTTAAATTAGATTTCACCTAAGCCTCAGGAATTGTATTTTTTCTGCTCTTTTTTTCAAACTTTATTTTTAGCAATCAGATTATTACTACCATTGTCGCGTAGTCAATAATATTACAAGCGTCGTGCGATCATTTCAATATTAAGCATCGTGTGAGTCAATATTCTAAGATGTTGGATCCCTTGTTAGAACCGTCCAGGTAGTTTTTGTGGCATCTCAGAATTTCGTGCTTCGTGGTATTATTTTCCATTCACTTCACATATGCACAATAAACTATATTACGTAAAACACCACCAAATTTAGAAAATATAAAGTTAAATAACAACTCTTTTATCTGCTCTTAGGAACCCGCATAACTTGTTTTCCGTATGGCTGGCAAAGTGTATGCAAAATGCCATAATGATGGATTGACTAAGGCTTGAAATTGCAACAAAGAAACTCACATTTATAATATTAGCTAGTATTAGGCTTAACAGGCACAAGTATTCTCTATACAAGTAGAGGTATATGTCGCAACGCTTTTTCCTCTAAGCGTTTAATCCCCGACCGTAAATCCAGAGGTATTTACGGCTGTGACGTCACAAGCCGCCATGTTTGCAATGATACCGCGACTAAACACACAGAGTAACAAATTCACTAGACTTCACGTTTAGGACGTAGGCATTTTACGAGCTGCGGTTTTTTGGCGTCTGATGGTGAGATAATTAAAACGTAGCTTGAATACTACGCTTCCAATACGAACTAAGGGCGTAATCCTTTTAATACACCTACCTAATGTTTATACATACTATAATCATATATATTTGGCAGGAGATAAATTTATAATTTCGCGTAATGACATGCTACGTAAGCATGACTGGTCTGTATTGAGCTTGCACGGCTTGCGTCAGGCTCTCGACGCATAGTATAGGCACAGTATAAATATGAGACACAGTACGGAAACTACCGAACAAACGCTCGAAAACGGCACACTCTCACACAAAAACGCGCATCGACGACAGGTTTTGAAAGGAATTCTATGGACAGCACCGCGAGGTCCGCTTAGGGGTCGTGTCGATACGCATTATTGCGTGAGTGTGCCGTTGCGAGCGTTTATAGGGAGTTTCCATACTTGGTGTTATGTGTACTGTGGTATAGGGACCTGTGTACATCTAATATTGATATTTTGCAGTTCATCGTACATTTGATTGATTAATAGACTTTATAAAAATGTGTATAATTATTGTTCCGAGTGTCTGTAGATACCACACTAATATTAATTATTTCAATAAACAAATACTGAAATTTAAATATTGTATTCCACACTATAATTTATATGAATATTCCAAAGAGAACACATTTTTCTCATTGTTTTGAGATTTTACATCTGTCGGTAGTCCTTGTGACTGCCTTGAATTCTTTTGAAGTTATACTTCTTTTGGCGACGATGAGAGTACATTTTTACGACGCGCGCGCACGCTGTCACGAAAAACCGACACCCTGAAGTTATTACGATGCGCGCGAGCAC
>JACEII010000043.1:4209555-4299056 GCA_014332785.1 Antheraea mylitta | reverse complement strand
ATATATAAATTAACTAATAAATAAATAAATAAATTATCTAATAAATAAATTAACTAATAAATAAAGAAATAAATTAACTAATAAATAAATAAATTAACTAATAAATAAATAAATTAAGTAATAAATAAATTAACTGATAAATAAATTAACTAATAAATTAATAAAAAATAAATACCTTTAAACGAGCAATTCTTGTATTTTTTTTTTATTTTGTTATATATTCAGGATCTCGGAAACGCTGTCAGCTATATCTGTGAAACTTAGTATGTAGGTAGGTGGTTTCGGGAACGATAAATCGATCTAGGTAGATTTCTTTCATAGAAAACATTTTTAAACGGTGTTTTCAGGCTATGAAAAAATATGGCTAGAATATTTCGCCGGCGCTGTTAAAACAAAAATTGCTCAGATGGAAATCGTCTACTTCGAAAATCTGTCTAACCCCAGTTCGAATCCGAGAGACAGCAAAAGAGAGATATCTTTTTTTAATATTTTCATTTGGTAAAAAATGCTAATTCTGTGAGGCAAATCTAACAGTTTATTTTAATGTAAAATATTTTTTAAAGAACAGAGCTAGGCCCGTTCGTTATGGTACTTTAACATAAATTTATTAAAGTTTTAAGGAATTATGATTTTTATAAGCATTTCGCATTTAATCATGATTCTTTGTTGGCTTGCACAAGTTGAAAAAGTGAGGTGGTGCTTATGTTTTTTCATTGTACGCGAAGTTTTAAATAATAAATAAATAATAAAGAATGTAAACCAAGTCGCGGTTATCAGCTAGTATTTTATAAAATATCAAAAAGGTTATATATATAAGGCGATAAATTACGTATAAGCGATGTAAGGGATTGTAATTTTAAATTGTCATATTGCGGTTACATCTGCTTTGAATTTCTGCTCCGGTCCTTCGAATTACGGTCGTAGTATAAAACGATATAGTCTAGAACTTTCCTTAACATAGGGGCTATCGAACGAAATCATCATCATCATCATTCTTTATGATATATACGAAGATTTAATATTAGCGAGTACTAGCTGTGCCCGCGACTTCGTTCCGGTACAACCTGAGTCACTAATAAAGTAATCTGAATGTATTAAGTCTTATTATCGTCTACTTATCATTCGTACTTAAGTCACGTCCGGCGTTGTCATTAAAATTACAATAACTCTTGATAGTCCTCGCCAATTTTAATGAAACAAAAAGTAAATGTTACTCGAAAGTATGCTTTATGATTTTCTTGAAGAGATTTTATCATGAACGAAGTAGTTTAGCAGTGATGTGTGTTCAAAAATACAGGCAGAGATATATTTCTAACAATGATTGAAATGTATTTTATAACTTATTCCTAAAAAAGTCTGAATAGTACAGTCACATTAGATGTTCATTCTTTTTATATGTATAGAAAACGTACTAATTATCTAAACTATATACTATTACTAGTGAATTTGGAAACAAAACTGTAAATTATCTGTCAAATTCTCACCAAAAAGTTTATGATATTCATTACAGATAATAGAAACGTCAATTATATAACACCTTATTATTAATCTGTTACAAAAATATATAGTAGGTACATATATGGACGGTTTAATATATGAACAGGCATTCGAGATAACGTTCATTTGTGGTTCTAAAGTCTCCATTCACTAAACAGTCCATTCTCCGTGAAATACCTTTACGTAGATTCTTACATTAGATTTTGAATCTAAAATCCAGGCGTTTAACAATCAAATTCGAATGTAACACCTTGTAACATTCAGAATTGCCGAACAAATTCGATTTACGTTCGAAATACAAAATCGAGTTTCGAATAACTTCAACAGAGAGTCGTGTTCCGTGCGATTTTCGAATTTGGAACAGTATTTTTTTTAATACACATGCGCCGACGCGTTCGGATACATATGCAAATCCCTTTGTTGTCTGCGACACGTTGCGTCAGTGTAACGGTGAAGTTTCCGAACGGATTTCATGGTTTGCCCGAGGATTTGTCAAATTGGGACGCGATAAGGCGACCTGTTGCTAATAGTTCGTTGATCCAGTATTTTAGAGGCTTACGGGAAGTAATATGACGTTGTAAAAATCTGAGGCCGGAGTTACAGGCTTTAAAAAATAATTAGAAACTGTAGATATGAGATTCACAGAGGCAAATATTTTCTTTTCGTTGACTAGATAGTAATTAGTTGTTTTAACGCCATCTATCTGTTTATTCTTGTACTAGTTTTTTAGTTGTACGTGATATTATATTTGTCATGTTACGAATAAATATATTTTAACGCCATCTACGTTTTCATTCTTTAAATATTGGTAATTTGTTTTTTTTTTTAAATTCTGCCAACGACTTGTTCCCAAGACGATGGTTTTTAGCACGAAGTTTGCTATAACTGTGCACGTGCTTATGCTTCATTGAAATATTGATTGATTAATGATTGATAGTGAATTAAGAAAAATGATTTTTTTTTGTCTCGCAGATTTGTACACCTAAACTATAGGGTCGATACGTTTTTTTAATTGTTTTATTTTTCATACTTTGATATCCCGTTCCATGCCTGTATTAAATATCAGTTAAATCCCATCTTGAATGATGCTTGCAACATAAAATCCACACCACTGAATTTAAAACTATTATTTATGGTACTTTGGACTGGTCTATGGTGTATGTATTCAGGTCATGCCTGACGACCACTAGTTAAATTAAATCTGGAAATGATGTACACGTTGCATTAGTTTCTTCTGATCTACGCACTAATACATTCCATATAGATTTGTATTTTATTCCGTATGATTAATAAACACAATAAATGATAGAAATTCAAGGCACAATTCTTATTCATAATGCTTACTTAGTATGATTGTGCAATTCATTCACAGCTTCAGCAATTGCTTCCAGTGTTAGATGACTCAGGCTGTTACCACAAAAACGTCTAAGTACAGCTTGTTCAAATGACGTTATCACATGCTGTACTGTCGAATTCATTGAATCCATTCATTCATTCCAAGACCTAAATGTCTTGCTCAGTCACGAGTAATTATAATATTGTTAGAAACAATTTTAACATTTACAACAAGTTTAACATTTATTGATTATTAAAAACAAAACTGGCCAATTTAAATATAAACGTAATAATCAATTCTAACAATGAATCACTTTCTAAATAATCGACACGAGTTCAGACAAAGCTACTGCACACTACGGCGGTCACCGAAAGAGTGAGTCAATACGATAAGCGCCACCCCTTATATGGGCCGTTCGTATAACTACCCGACATTAAATCATAACATCGACCAATGGCGTCTCAGGTCATTAGTAACAACCTTAATATAGTCTACAGTAAGTGATTAATAGTACGGAGAGTGCTAACAATATCCTTTTTATGAGAGAATCTCTAAAGTGGCTATGACAGATTATTATCTTTATCTTTTGTAAGGCAAGGAGTAGAGTGTGGACAGTGTTTTTGAACCTTAAATAATAGATCTTTTTTATATCATGGGAAGCAAACGAACAAGTAGGTCACCTGATGTTTAATTATTACCAGTACAGACCACACCAGTAACAGCAGGGGAATCACGAGTATGTTGCCAGCCTGTCTTCGGGGGGACAGGGGGACGTGAATGGATAGGGGAGGGGAGGGGAGGCAGTTCCCCAGAGCTCTCACTGACCGAACGAAACGCAACAACGCAAGCACTGTTACTTCACGTCGGTTTACTGTGAGAGGGTGGTACAAAAAATATACCTTCCACGGAGGTTAACCAGTAATGATAAAATTTAAAACTAGTAAAAGGGCTGTAAGGTATAATATTAAAACAACAATCATATTTTTTTTTTATTTTACTTTTGAATATATCCTTATAACATGTATATATTTTACTAGTAGTTGTATTAGAAGTTACTCTAGATAAAACACTTATTTTTTTATAAAATAATAAAATTATTCTTACGAGTAAGAAGTCACGTGCACGACTTAGTTATATAGATTTATTTATATGATAAACTGATTTTTAATCCAGGAAATAGTAATAATTTATTTTTCCAATGATATCGTTATCTCTAAGTGAGCCATCTGTTCTCTTTAATTTATGCCGATACAAAACTAATATAGTGATACAAGTATTGTGTAGTACAAGTGTTGATTTAATGACATCTCATGATGAAGTCTTTTTGTTTAACACTAGTTAGTTAAGCATTGAAATCATTTTCTATGCCAAGATCTTATGTTTTGAAGTATCTTCAAAGACCTATTTGGAGTTACAAGATTTTTATATAAGTAAATGATTAATACTATTGACTAAGCAACCGTATTATTGACTAGTACTAATGACCTGGCAACTATACTATTGACTGTTATGACTGGATGCGATCTAAAATATTAACTATGAAGATGAATAAAAGGCTGTATATTATACGTTTATTCAGAAATTCAGCGAGAATCCTTCTTAGATAAATATTTATTTTATACCCTTCTAATTTGTTAAGCGATTATTACGTAAATCCCTTCCTAAGTTATTTTAAGAGCATCTTATTTTATTTAGATTAATTTGACGGAACTACTTGAAATTAGAAGCAGGATGTTTACATTCTGCTTATTTAAATTTAGACCAAAGTATCATTCGTTTTGGTTATTTATTCTTTTTTTTTAACTGGCTACGCTATTGGCCTTCACAGCTTCAACGGACTATTATTCATTTTATCTATACATATAATTAGAATGGAAAATTAGATTAACATGTCTGTAACTTTTAGATTTTAATGAAATAAATGTTGCAAGAGTTTGGCAATAAATAATAAAATCCATTTCAACCATTTTTGAAGTGAAACTTCTAATGCCACTTCCAACAAGTTTGCGTTAAACGTAAGCAGTGTTACTTCACGTCGGTTTTCTGTGAGAGGGTGGTACTACCCCGGACGAGCCGACCCATTCATGCTGAAGCCAGTTATAGCATCAGCGTGCCTCTACTACTTACTAAACATTATTTACAGAAAATTTTATAATTATTGGAAATTAATATATTCTACCACCTACAAATTGAGTGAATTCACAGCATAGTGGTAAGACTGTCGTCCGCCTGGCTAGTTGAAACTCTGCCGCCACACATATGTGTGTTCTGGCAACTGGACGAGTACTTGAGATCCAGTCCTCTCTACGTTTAATGTTTTCACCATTTTAGAATTATTATTAACACCAGATTGTGGTAAAATACATATAAAAACAATTTTATATTCGGAATAGTGACGCACCTAGTATTAAAGAGCGGGTCTCTTTAAATAATTGTCGGATGGTTGAATTATATATGTTTTCCACGTCGTGTGACCGAGTAGTCATTAGTAACTCTATAATCATTTTCATTATTAAATTATTGCATTTCTTTGTAAAAAGAATTGTGATTTTAGGTAATAACTAGCTTCTTCCCGCGACTTCGTTCGCGTGGAATTTGACTTTGGGCTAATGCTTACACGCAGCGGAAACTCTCAAGGGAAAAAATCCAATTTTTAAATATTCCTCATTGGTTTCCGCCTCTATTGGTCTTAGCGTGATGATATATAGCCTATAACCGTCCTCCATAAATAAGCTATATAACATTGAAAGAATTTTTCAAATTGGACAAGTAGTTCCTGAGATTACCCCCTACGTCACAAACCCACAAACTTTACCTCTTTATAATATTAGTATAGATACACAATTTTTTACTTACATACATCGATACTTGTCATTGAGGATGATACGTTGGTAGCTAATTCTTTAGTGATTCATGAGGTACTTATTTGTGTTCTATTATCCACCCAGATAATACATGTAATTACCGAAGAATAAAAAATATTAAAATTATTAGGTATTACTGCACAATAAATAAACAAGAAAATTGTAGCAAACAATAAAACAGACATGAGAACAATTTACTATAGAAAAATGACCGAAATGTGCTATGAAACCATAGTCAGGTAGTCCTATCTAGACTTAGATTGTCAGAAACGCATCAATCTCTCAATTATTATATGTTCCTTGTTCGGTTTTTAGGAGTTCTCGGTCTTAGGTCCAACGCTGCTGGAATCAAAACGAAATCTCCTTCATCATATCCTCTTTTCAATAAAAATAATTGTCTAAATTGTTTTATAAATTTAAATTTATGGGCTAACAGACATTTTAAAAAATACAGCTAGGAGTTTTTGGCGGGATCTTAGTCTGTCATGTAGCGGATTTTATATTTTATTCATAATCTTGTGTTATTTGACTCTATATTTTGTAAATTTGGTGTTGTTATACGTAATATAGTTAGTTTATTGTGCATAAGTGAAGTGAATGGAAAATAATACCATGGAGCATGAAATTCTGAGGTGCCACAGAAACTCCCTGGAGGGTTCTAACAAAAAAAAAATACAGCTGAGTTGAAGAACCTATTTGAAGTCGGTGTTTTAGTAAGCGTTGATTGTTTCGTCTAGTTTTCTATCACACGATCGAATAACCATTTTAAAAGCGTTTGTTTTTCGGTCTCTAATGAAACATTCAAGATTTCCATGGGGTGACATGTTATTATGAATATTGACGTATTAGTGTTTGCTACAATTGTTTTATTGTTTTCGTCTCAGTCGAGACCTTGGTTTTCATATCAAGTGATTTGACGTCGAACTCGTATTGATCTATTGTATTAATTACGATATTAAATTAAATTGTATAGAATTGGAATTTTGTAGTCCCACGTCACCCGCGCGTCGTCCAAAGTGCATACCTGGTTTCGAAATGTCAAATTCAAATGTTGTAGCAGTTAATGGCAGTACTAACTCTATTACGCAACTAGGTGTACCCGTGGTTTCGCTTGCGATTATTATAATTTTTGAGGTATAGTAAAATGGTACATTTTGTAAACTTTCTCCGTTACCAAATATGTAGGCATACTAATTTCCATGACAATCTAATGTAATTTTTATATACATATTTTGTATGTAACGTTATAATGTAATAAAAAATCAATACAAAGTTTTTTGTCGATGTGTTGTATAAAGAAAAAAAAAAAGAATATTTAGTGCAAGAACCCTTTTATGTATTAGACCTTCTTGCCATGAAAATTTAACCCCACATATATGGGTTTACAGAATATAAACAGACCTCCATGAAACGACCGAAGACATCTTTAATTCCACTAAAAAGGGGTGGCCGGCGATAAAAAAAACCGACCATCCAATTTGCGTCGTAATTTTTCCTTGTTTGATAAATCAGTTCTGTATCTCTTACCCCACCCTACCGCGCCCTCACGCGGCGATAAACATGGCCCGAACAACCACCTATATAGTCTTCGATGTTCAGGGCGCGGCGGCCACCATTACGGGCCGCGACGTAATCTGTCAATCCGGCCCCATTTATTAGCGAACGCGCCCCGTCGCAAAACAACCGTGAAAGACAACCCACGACCTTAAAAATAAACAGATGATACGCCAAATAGGGGGTAGAATGGGGTGGGTCAAAAACACCTGCAATAAAATCTTGTGTGCAGTGCAAACCATGGCGCGCCCTTTCTCTAATGAGGCCAGTTTATGGGGCGAGCTAGCATTTAGCTTTTATTATCTATGCGCGCGCACCCTTGTCGATGGTTTATAAGAAGTAGCATTCTTCGTCTACGGCCAGTGTTGCACGTGACATCGGTCCGAACGGTACGGTGCTAGGGTACAAAGTTTAAACGGCTTAATGAGTGATAATTCGTTCGTTCCGATCCTATAGTGACTCAACCGGGTCTCGCCTACGCCCGTTAATTAGACAATAACCTAGAATTTCAATTAACACTTATTTCCACGTTCGCTCCGTATATGATCCAACAATTAGTAAACTTTTAATTGTACTGTTTCGTTTGTTGGTTGTTTTAACGCAATTAAACTGTAGTGTTTTCTTCTTCGGAGTTAGATATAGGTAAGGAAAACTCATCGTATGCATTTAAGAATATATTCCTTGTTTATTTCACTGCGAATTAGTTTCAAATATAAGTTATTATTTCAAACGAAGAGAGAAGAAACTTACGATCTTCTGAGAGTAACTTGAAAACTAAATTTTAATCTTTTGTCGGCAAAACTATTTCTTTCAATAATGTATTAATTAAGTAATTCCTGATTTGCGTAGCGTCGTGTTTAGTGGATTGGTTTGACCGTCTGAATGTCTTTTTGATATTCGTTGGTTCGAACCCCGAAATATACAGAATTTTTCAGAATTCGTGTACATTGGTTAAACCAAATTGGTAACATTATCGGCAGAAGGTGATGGAATACATTCTGAAAAAAATCTGAACCTGAGAAATCTTCTTATAGTACCACTGTATGTGGGAATAATATCGAATTGTTGATTTGTTGTATTTTGAAATCGACAATACGTTGTGGGATAGCGTGGTGATTATGGTCATATCTTCTTTCGGGAAGAGGCCTATGGCTTTTCAGTTGGTCTCTTAAATACTAATGAGATGATACGGTCAATAAGAATGACAAAGTGACTGCATTGCATCTGAAAAGTATAGTGCAATTTAAAATCAAGAGCAACCTATAACCGTTCTATAATAATACATTAGCTAAGATTGAGTTTCTTAGCACGTATATACGGGCAGATCCCTTACCTTGAGAAAAGAGATGAGTCATTGTGACTGATTCGAATTGGGCATTGAAATAGAATATTTAATTATTTTTAATTAAACCCAAAACAGAATTTATATCAAGTAATCGCGTAGTTATTTATAATTTCACCTCATTACATTTTACGGAAATAAGTACTTGTCTTTACTAATAACCAACTGAATTTGGGAGTCGCGTTGTATAACTGTAAGCGATTACTCAGGCTGACATCTCAAATTGCCGGTTAGCAATTAACAGTCCTCGCTCATTTCAACAAAGCTTCGTCTAATGTGCTTCAATTTTCTCAGGAATATAGTTCGCCCGAGTGGAGTATTGTGACATTTGTACGCAATATCTATCTATACATAAAAAAAGTATGTAAACGTAATGTGTGTGTACTTTTTCGTGAAAAAAAATTGTTGCGTGTCTAGGACTAAGTAATAAGATACTTTCCAATCGTTTTTAGAAATATCTTTCTGTTTGTCTGTCTGTTTGTATGAACACGCGTCGCTGCTAAATTACTTGATCTACAATATAACCTCACCAAGAAAATCACAAAGCATATTCTCGAGAATTTTTTATTTTATTGAAATAGGTCTACTCTATTAAAAGTTATTGTAATTTATAGCTCGAGTTAATACGAGATAGAAGTAGATAAGTAAATGGACTTAATACATTTATATGATTTTATTAATCACTGTTTTTATATAGGATTTCACGCAGACGAAGTCGCGAACACAACTATTCCTTACTTATATTATAAAGCTGAAGAGTTTGTCTGCTTTGTTGAACACACATATACGTTTCAACAACTCATACATATATGAATAGTTAGCTAGGTTAGCTAAGATAGGTCGCGATTTTGCATGCAACAGGCAACAGCCAAGCCGAGGTGTGCCGTGCACCCTTGAGCTGGTTGCCAAAATAAAATCGGCTGAGTGCCTCAAGCGCTCGCCTTAGTAGTCCGGTGAAGCTGTTAAGACCTTACTGGGTCAATAGCGTAGACATTTCGAAAAAAAAAAAAGCTTTGTTTAACGCGTTAATCTCAGGAACTACTGGTCCGATTTGAAAAGTGTTCAGTGTTTGATAGCTCGTTTATCGAGGAAGGCTATAGGCTATATATCATTACACTAAGACCAATATGAGCAGAGCACCAATGAAGAATGTTTCAAAATCGGGTTTTCCCTTTTGATAGCTTTCGTTATGTGTTAGCCCAAAGTAACTATTCCACGCGGACGAAGTCACGTGAACAGCTAGTTTATAACAGCTAATTTAGCTAATTTCTAAAATTATTAATGAAATTTATTCCATAATAGTTTAAAAAATTGAGTACCTAAATTATCCTTCGTAATCTATGCTTTGCTCTGTGTGAAAATTCAATGTAATTGGTTCAGAACTTTAGACTTACAGAAGCAGCAAAGAGGCCATAAAAGAATCGTCATATGTAAGCATTTATTGCTTGGAAGGTGCTTTACTAATCATAAAGAATATACAGAGAAGTATGACCATTTAGTATTTAGTATTTTTAAGTTTTTAGATGTTTCTAGGATATTTTTTTGGGTTCGTTGACCCATTGTCATTTTTTTTAATACCTAACAAATCGGGTGGGAATCCGCTATTAATTATATACAGTGAAAAATTCTAAAGTATCTCTGGTACTTTAAGGGGCTATTCTATTATGATTTACCGAATAGTGAACCAAGAAAGTCGCGGGAATAGCAAATCAGAATAAGTAAAGTATATTATATGAAACATTAGAATAATTGATCAATGTATAATAAATGAAATCATCTGATGTTTGTTCAAGCTCATATTCGAAACGGCTGAACCGACATGGAAGAAACTTCTATGCATTTTCGTAGATGTTACACAGTAGTGAAAAATTTTAACAAAACAAAAATCTAAAATACGTAAAATGGTTATTATTTATTTAAGATATTGAATGTTAATATGAAAATAAAGTTAAAAAAAGGTTTAATTAAATATAACATGTTATTTTCACAAAACAAAAAAAAAAAACATTTTTCGAAACAATTTAATGTACGGGACATTAGTTATGAATTCATTAATTTAATGAATTAAAAATGAATAAAATTGAAGTGTCTATCTGTACAATCTAAAAATGGCTAATAAAGATATCCATGAAACCGCCGTAAAAGTATTATCTCAACAAATTCAAGTTAGTGATTAAAAAATGATAATTTTAAAAAAACACATCAACAATTAACTATAAATAATTAAATGTATTAAATATATTTTTTTGCTCACATCAATATTGTGTTAAGGTTGTTCTAGAGTTAGAATAATGTAAAAAAAAATAGTGCGGTTCAAAAGTCTGCAGGAAAAATAATAGTATTTAAAAAAAAATCTAATTAACAGAATTTTACAATTGAAATTGAATTGAAATACTATCACAAAAAAAAAAAAATTAAAATCAAAAATTCTTTATTCAGTTTAAGCCTTAATAAGGCGCTTATGAACGTCAAAAACAACCACCGGTTCGGAAATCAACCCAACCATCGAGAGGAACCGGCAAGAAACTCGATCGGGCACATTTTTTTTACATATATTTCCAATACATCATATAATAGCTTATAGTGGATGCACAGAGGGGATTGTATGTCAGTCAGTTTATTCCGACTATCTCAGAAACAGTTACACCGATTTTGACAGAACTTACAATGGCAGATAGCTAAAAGTTATAAGGAGCAACTTAGATTAATTATATTTTAGAAAAAAAAAGTGGATTCTGCGTAAATGTAATTATTAATAAAGAAAATAATGGAGACGAAATCGCGGGCGACTGCTAGATATAAACAAGATCACTATATGATCCAATAACTTATCCCGATTAGGCCCCCTACGGCAGCGGCTCAAGCCTAGGTTCCATCCCTCGGTAGGGAGCCCTTGAGTGCGTTGCTTGTGCGATACGGTGACACACAAATATACATCACCGCTACAACACTACACGATCACCCCCACACACGTGCACGCCAACACGCTTACACATGAAAGTGGAAGGGTTTACTTTTTTTCCCTTATCGAACTGAAAAACTCAATTTTCCGATACTAAATATATGGAGGAGTTGTTGAGGCATGTATGCTTCGTACACATATACGTTTCAACAACTCATACATATATGAATAGTTAGCTAGGTTAGCTAAGATAGGTCGCGATTTTGGATGCAACAGGCAACAGCCAAGCCGAGGTGTGCCGTGCATCCTTGAGCTGGTTGCCAAAATAAAATCGGCTGAGTGCCTTAAGCGCTCGCCTTAGTAGTCCGGTGAAGCTGTTAAGACCTTGTTGGGTCAATAGCGTAGTCATTTCGAAAAATAATCCAATAACTTACAACTAACAGTTCCTTAATAAAAGCTCGCCTTTGCTAAAATTTACACAAGGTACTTCCATCCCTATCTGTGTGTCATCCCAGTAAATATTTTTTTATAACTCGCTAAAAACTAGCAAGGTTAAGGCAAAAAACAGCTGATGACAGTCAAGACAAAAAAAAAATTCAAACTTTTGCACGATCATGATTACGGAATTGAATCGGTTACCGCAATGAGTAACATAAACTTTGCTTGTTCATTTCGATTATTGAGTGCGTAATTGTGAATATCATCAAAGTGATTTTTTTTTCGGTGGCAAAATCTCTAGAATTATTTCTGCCATTTTTGAGTAGGTAATATTATACACGTGTCGTGATAATTTAAATGTTCTAACAAAATGGTGGCTCCCTTGTTAGAACTTTCCAGGGAGTTGGAGGCCAATTTTATGGCGTAGATACGGCGAAATAAATGTATTACCAAATTTTTCATGACTATTCATACTTTAAACTTTAAAGGCATTTATCTCAATCTGCATTTTACTGTCAATAATGTGTAGGTACAATAAACATTTTCTCTTGTAAACTCGATTTATTTTACACTAGCCTCTGCCCACGACTTCGTCTACATGAGATAGTTACTTTGGGCTAACGCTAAATTCAGCGAAACCTCTCAAGAGAAAAAAAAAACA
Organism: Antheraea mylitta; assembly: GCA_014332785.1. Taxonomy (NCBI): domain Eukaryota; kingdom Metazoa; phylum Arthropoda; class Insecta; order Lepidoptera; family Saturniidae; genus Antheraea; species Antheraea mylitta. The sequence continues at coordinate 4,286,462 of JACEII010000043.1, read as the reverse complement.
ATTTTGAAACATTCTGCATTGCTGCTCCGCTTCTACTTATCGTAGCGTGATGATATAAAGTCTATAACCTTCCTCTATAAATGAGCTATATAACACTGAAAGATTTTTTCAATTCGGACAAGTACTTGTTGAGATTACCTCCTACAACGTCAAAAACTATGCCTCTTTATATATTAATCTTTAGTATAGATTTTCCTAAAAAAATCACAAAAAGGTACAGTTTCGGTCTCCAAGTGGCCCAACCCTTTAGAAGAAAAAACAGGCCATCTCCATATTGTTCCCCGGACACATTAACTCCTAAATCGTTACATCACCCTATTAAAACTTTTATTGTATGCAAAAGTCAACAATTACAAATAAAGAAATCCAATAAAAATTGTTCGGTTAAATTTTTATCAAAGTTTCAAATCGGGTTTTTTTGAACTGCGTCCCGAAGGTTGAGTGACCCTCGAGCGAAAGCACTTTTATGAAAAGCGAAGCTGTTCGAAATAGGGTCGCCAAACGTCTCATGAAAGCGGATACGTCATTATTCGACAGCACCGACAATCCTTAATATTTCCTCATAAGTTACACGAGATCGATTGCTATGAAATGTAATTCTTTTTAAATTCTCTACCGACGCTCATTGGTTTCACTTAGATGCAATTTACTAAAGTGACGTCAGTGTCTAATCGATTTAGTCTCTTTTTTTTGGTCGTCGTCTCATATTTTTGACTCAGTAAAGACAGTAACAGTTTTTTAGGTAACAGTGTTAGGTTTTACAGCTAAATCTAAAGCTTACTACCGAATGTGCCGGACTGTAATTTTAAGCGCCATGTCAAGCGGGTTTTGGCGTCAAAAGGTTATTATAGAGTGGATCGATATATGCACGATGGTGATGCCTGGAATTGACTCCTCTCTGTGCTTTCATTAAATTAGCCTGTTTTATATAAACATAAAAGAGTTTTAATAGTGATATGGTCAGTATAAGGTGCTGTTAGGTTAGTTAACTACGTAATAACTTAAGACGGAAGGTTCCTTAAGTTGAAACTTAATAAAGTAACTAACTTAGTATTACATGGATCTCACATTTTTTTACGGTAGAAGAACTGAGTTGCAAGACGGCTTTTTTACAAGTTTTGTTATTGATGGCATATACATGTCAAAAAGATAAACAAAATCGAGTTGCTTGCCGGTACTTCTCGATGTCTGGGTTGTTTTCCTAACTGGTGGTGGTTTTGACGTCCATAAGCGCCTTCTTAGAGCCTTAACGGAATAAATTATTTTTGAACTGATATGCCGCTTTGTTGTTTACAATTCCTCAAAGTCATATAAGCCACATAAAATCTTTACAATGATAATTTTGGTGCGCGTAATTCTAAATGTGAGGTAATTTCTAACATATTTATTGATATGATTTTTTAATTGTAAAGAGCACTCTTCATCTAAGTTCAATGCCTAAGGTAAGTAAAGATTTTTTTAAATGAGATTTAATGTTACGAGTGCTCGTCCAGTGGCCGAATTTCGGCCATAGACAAAATAGTTGCCAGAACATAGGTATTTGTCAAAGCATCTTGGTTGAACCCTGTTCGGGTGAAGCTAGGAAGCTGTATGATCTGGTAATGATATCTCATCAGCGACTATCATGATAGTGCTAGAGAGATTGTGGAACAGTGGGGCTGATATGTTCGGTGCAATAAAACCCTCTATAAACAAAATAAAATAAAAAAAAAACAAACGTTTTACAATTTTTCTTGATAACACTAAAGCTCGTCAATAGCTTCAAAACAAGAAAGTTGTCTGATAAACAGAGGAGAGATATGTTTTTAACTGTTTCCACACTGGTTCTGGTTCTAGTGGTCGCCTAGTGATCGAAATTCGACCATAATACATTTTGACATTCTCTAAAATCAAAGAAAATAATAATAATTTCAATTCAATTAATTATTAACGTATATTATGAATTTACACATCAGATTATTGAAAATTAACCTACAATTTGACAAATTTATTTTAAAGGGACATGTAAAGTATGAAACGTAAGTCATGATAAAAATGTTGAATGTAGAATGAAAAAAGTAATTGGAACGTAAGAGTAAAATGACCAAAAGCGAAACGTCTTTTTCATTTGCGGGTATGCCAAAAAATTACGATTCATTTTTTTGCTTTCACCTCAAAATATCTCAGAAGATGTCCCAATAAAGCTCCTGTTAAAAGCGGAGCTCAAAATTCCAATTCTAAGAGGTTCTCCATCGAATTTAAAGTTTTTCCATACAAATAGTATGGGAGAAATGGTTTTTTATTATTTTTTATCCTGCAAACTGTGATAATTAAAAATAAAACGATTGAATGTTCCTTTTTTATTGTTCAATTTGCTACAAAAAAATCTTTTGAATCAAATTTCTATATTCAATATTTGGTTTGTTATATAGCTTTGAAATTCAAATTTCCGTTTTCCTGAATTTTTAAACTAAACTCTAAGAGTTACACAAAAATGTTAAATGTCAAATTTGTAGCATTTCGTCGTAAATTGATTAAGGTTTTTATATTTTATTACTTGAAAAATCATAACAATATGACTAAGTCTGTAAATTTTATGGTTTGATACAAACATCTTACTCACCTAATGTTGTTGCAAGTTTGATGTGTTAACAAATTTGCACCAATTTTTTTGTTTAATCATCGATATTTCAGTTCGTAAAAGCAAAAATCTGAAAAATAAATGAGCCAGTAACTTTGTTGTTCTTGATGATGTTAAAAAAACTTTTTATAGAATTTTAAAAGTACCACAAATTTCCTATTGAACATTTTTGTCAAACTCTTACAGTTTAGCTAAAGAATGCAAAAACCGGAAATTTGAATTTCAAAGCTGTGTAACTAATCAAGTATTGAAGATAGAAAATCGACTCAAGTGAATGTTTTGTGGCAAATTTAATAATAAAAAAGGTCCACCCATTCCTTTTTTTTTAAATTGCAGGACAAAAATTATAACAAACCATTTCTCCCATACTATTTGTATAGAAAATTTTTAAATTCCATGGAGAACCTCTTAGAATTGGAATTTTGAGCTCCGCTTTTAACAGGAGCTCTATTGGGACATCTTCTGAGATATTTTGAGCTGAGAGCAAAACAAAAATCCTAATTTTTTGGCACACCCTAGTGTATATGTATGTTGTGTGTCATTCAAACAGTAGTGTCAGTAATGTATATTTTACTTAATTTAATGTATTTTTAATACATTTTAATTTTATAAAAATAGCTTTGTGCCCTTCTCCTCCATAAAATTTCACATTCAGCCGTTCGCGTAATTTGCTTTAAAACAGGTTCAAAGTTTTCGCTTCAACTATTAATATATAGATATCGGAGATATTTGCCAAAATAGCGTTAGAAATAACTAATTTACTTTAAATAATATTTATTCGATAAAAATGATTATCACGGGCTATTGTTAGTAGATAGACATATACTATTACAAAAATTTTGTAGGCATTTTTAGGATACAAAATTCTTAAGTACATTACTTTTTTGTCTCGTGAGATTTAGCGAACGTTATCAATGAAAGCGCTCGAAAATACGTTTTTATGATATTTTTAGGTATATTTTAGTTTATTTATATAAATTTAATATACGTTTATCGTCTTGTGTTATTTCATTCTATATTTTGTTATATTGGTGCCATTTCCGTAATATAGTTATGTTATTATGCGTAAGTGAATTGGATAGAAAATAAATACCACGGAGCATAAATTCTGAGATGCCGCAACAACTCCCTAGAAAACTCTAACAATTGGGCCACCGTCTTGTTATAACACTTGTGATATAATTAATATAACCTACTCGGCAGTGGCAATAGTATATAATAATATTACAAGTAACTTGTAATGTCATTGGCAGTAATAAATTGGTTGTCAAAAATAAAATAAAAAACAAAAATAATCTTCCAAAGAGTTTTATTACCATGTGCAATATACTAATCTATTCATTTTCTAAATAAACGATTTGAATTTAGAAGCGAAATCGCGAGTGTGTGACGTCACTGCCCTAGGGATGGCGCGTCGGGTTCGACTGAACCATCCTTATAGAATTGGTAGACGTACCGTATCACTTCTCATTATGTGTAGGGCTGTCTATTGGGATTAAATTAAATTTCGACTATATATTCCGATTCTATTTTCTAAAACATTCCTAAAGTGCTTGTAAATTTAGTTTCCATTGGCCATTTTGTTTTCGACAAATTATAAGACTTATTACCTCAGTTTTATTCCTATAAAAGAAATGAAATATGAAAACATAAATCAATAAAGAGTTATATATTTGACATTTAAAAGAGCAGTAGAAGATACGTTCTTATGATACGTGTACTTCATTTTATCGAAAACAAAATCAATCAAATGATAATTTAAAAATTGAAAAGAGAACATGATTATTTCATTGTTTTAAGTTTTGACTTTTGTCGGGAGTTTTTATGATTTTTTTTTACTTCTTGATTATTAGTATTTACTATAACTATCATTTTTAGTATCATAATGTCATCAAAACAAAATGGCTTCCCAGTTCAGCTTAGAGAAAAATCCCGTGGCAATTAACGTGTTTCTAACTACTGGAGTTTTTGGCAGGATCTAATTTTTGACTTTAGTCCGTTATCCTGGATAATAATAACTTTATAATATTAGTTATCACTGTGTCAAGTTTCGTCACAATTGATTCAGTACTTTCGGAGTGATACGAGTACACAGGGACAGACAGACAGACAGATAAATATTGTAAAAGGATTATTTTTGGCTTCTATATCGATAACAAAGTCTACCCCGATTAAAATTGACAAAAAGTATTTAATGTACAGATTTGGTCTTGTTACAGTTTTATTATAAGTATATAGTAGTATATATATAGATTCGGCAATAGTAGTAATAACTTGGAAGATTGGTTGCCAGAAACAAAATATAATATTTCCATAGTACATTACTATGATGTATCTCATAAGGCTTATTATTAATTCATCTAACAATACTCATTATTACCAATATGAAGGCCCGAAAACTGCTTCCTTCAACTTTTCTCTACATTCCTTGCCTAATTGTATAACCACTATGGATATACCTAGTTGCGTAGAATTTAGATAGATTTACTAGCCTCTGCCCGCGACTTCGTACGCGTGGAATAGTTACTTTAGGCTAATGCTAACACGCAGCGGAAGCTCTCAAGAGGAAAAAATCCACATTCTTCATTGGTGCTCTGTTCCTATTGGCCTTAGCGTGATGATATATAGCCTATAACCATCCTCGATAAATGAGCTATATAACACTGAAATAATTTTTCAAATCCGACCAGTAGTTCCTGAGATTAACCTCTACAACGTCATCGCAAACTTTACCTCTTTTTAATATTAATATAGATATGTATAACGTCGTGATAACTTAAGGGTAAATTAATGCCAGATTCCTATAATAATTTTAAATTTGGCTAGTATAAAATCCTTGTTACTCGCAAGCCCGAACTAACATGTTAAATTAAGAGCGGGCAAATAACTGAAGAGAACTGTTTACATCTCACAAATTAGATGTATTACATATAAAAACCCTTCTGGAAGAAATACTTCAAATAATAAAATCGACTGAGTGCCTTAAGGGCTCTCCTTAATAGTTCGGTGAAGCTGTTAAGACCTTGCTAGGTGAATAGCGTAGTCAGTTCGAGAAAAAAAAATCAAATAATAGTGACAAAATATATTAAAATTCGTATCATAAATTAGAAGAATTTTGGTAACAGACGATACACGATAAACGGTTTTGTTTCACGATATGTATTTAGGCATAAGTACTTCGGTGACCGAGCCTAGCTCGGTTCTTTAAAAACATTTTTAAATTAAAATAAATTGTTAGGTTTGCCTTATAAAATTAACATTTTTCCACAAAAAAATTAAAAAATATATCTCTTCTGCTGTCAATCGGAATCCAACTGGGGTTACACGGATTTTCGAAGCAACTGATTTCCATCTAAGCCATTGACAACGCTGGCGAAATTTACCTTCACATTATAGCTATATTTTTTCATTGCCCGATAATTCAGCTAAAAAACGTTTTCTATGAAGAAAATCTAGTTAGATCGATTTATCGTCCCCGAAACTACCTACATAATAAGTTTCACGGAAATAGATAACGTCATTTCCGAGATTCTGAACATATACAAAAATAAAAATATACATGAATTGCTCGTTTAAAGGTATTAGATAGATGTAGGTATGTGTTCCATGTGATGGATTGGAAAACCTTCTATTTCCCCTTTTTTGGCACCCCCATGTTTGCACATCGATATTGGAATTTTTCCATGGATTGTTTCTGCCGGAATTAGGTCATGGTTTTTCAATGACTCACAGTATTCGGAATCTTATTTATTCGTAATGCTGTGATGTTAGAACGATTTTTTTTATATGGAATACTACCTTTAGTCTTCAGATTTGTCTGCATTAAACATAATACTTGCAAGTTGCTTACATTATTAAAGCTATAAAGCTTTGTAGGTGGTATAATCAAGCTGAAGCTATTACTGGTTTCAGCATGAATGGGTCGGCTCAACCGGGGTAGTACCACCCTCTAATAGAAAACCGACGTGAAGTAACAGTGCTTGCATTATTGCGTTTCGTTCGGTCAGTGAGAGCGCTGGAGACCTACGAGACCTACCTACCATCCTTCCTTCTTCCCTTCCCTTCCTCTCCCCGCACACATGCTGGCAACGCACTTGCGACTCCCCTGGTGTTACGTCTATGAACGGTGGTGAAAACTTAACATCAAATGACCCATCTGTGCATTTGCCTTCTATAACTAAAAAAAAATAGGGGCGTTCAAATGGTTAATTACGAGTGATTTTTGAGTCGATCTGCAGAATATTTTGCCGACGTAGACTATTCATAGATTTGTTTTAGTGGGTAACTAAATTAAATCCCATTCAAGGGGCGGCGAGGAATACTCATAGCCCAAAAACATTCTTAGACTAAACGATATCCAGAGAACACGGATATAGATAGATATATAGATAGGTCTATTTCAACGCTGATACAGTAAACACCAAACTATTTTGAAACGGCGTCTGCTTTTGATCAGAGACGATATCAAAGAGTTCTCCCGAACGCTGCAACATCGCTTGCCAACAGAACGAACCGGCCGACGTCGGGTTGAATTACTTTTTGTCTGACTTGATTTATAAATCGAATTGTACGAACGATTATATGACTTTTGATGGATTCCAGGTGTTTTATATCGGTGTTTTAATTTTTTTTATTGTATATAAGTTTCAGTTTGAAGATAAAACCATCATTTTGATATTATAAAATGGGAATGTCTAAAACCTAGAGTAGAGGCATTTAAATGCATCTATGTATTAGAATACATTTAGTAGGTGGTAGAGCCACGCTGAAGCTATTACTGGTTTCAGCATGATGGCTCGCCCGGGGTACTACCTGACACACAGAAACACCGACGTGAAGTAACAGTGCTTGGACTGTTGCGTTTCGTTCGGTGAGTGAGAGCGCCGGAGAATCATTTCCTCTCCCCTCCGATGTCGTCCCGTTCTTCCAGTTTCCCTATCCCCCCCCCCCAACACAGACTGACAACGCACATACGACTCCCCTGGTGTTGCTAGTGTCTATTGACGGCGGTGATCACTTAACATAAGGTGACCCGTCACTTCGTTTACCTCCTATGATATAAAAAATACTTTTTAACTTTTGTATCTAGACGCAGATGACCGTTAAAAAAGCCCTATTTTTATACTACTTTCCTCACAATGTTTTTCTTCCTTGTACAATTTCAAATTAAGACACTTGACATAAGCCATTATTGCTTACACCTTCTTTCGAGTTGCAAAGATATAAAATGCACAATATATCTATATATACATTATAAAAAGAATGTAAATGTTTAGAAATGTCTTATCTGTCTGTCTGTTTGTATGAACACGCATCACTGCTAAGTATTAGGTTCACAATAAAACCTATCCAAGACAACCATAAAGCATATCCTCGAGTAACATTTAGTTTTGGTTTCATTAAAATCGGTTCACTCTATCAAAAGTTATTGTAATTTTAATGACGACGCGAGTTAAGAACGAGAGAAAAGTAGATAAGTAAATGGATTTAATGTATTCAGATGACTTTTTTACATTAGGTTAGGTTTTTTTTTTCGAAATGACTACGCTATTGACCCAGCAAGGTCTTAACAGCTTCACCGGACAACTAAGGCGAGCGCTTAAGGCACTCAGCCGATTTTATTTTGGCAACCAGCTCAAGGGTGCACGGCACACCTCGGCTTGGCTGTTGCCTGTTGCATGCAAAATCGCGACCTATCTTAGCTAACCTAGCTAACTACTCATATATGTATGAGTTGTTGAAACGTATCTATGTACCAAGCATACACACCTCAACGACTCCTCCATATATTTATTATCGGAAAATTGAGAGTTTTTCGGTTCGATAAGGGAAAAAAAAGTAAAGCCTCCCACTTTCATGTGTAAGCGTGTAGGCGTGCACGTGTGTGGGGGTGATCGTGTAGTGTTGTAGCGGTGGTGTATATTCGTGTGTCACCGTATTGCGCAAGCAGCGCACTCAAGGGCTTCCGACCGAGGGATCGGACCTAGCCTTGAGCGGCTGCCGTGGGAGGCTTAATTGGGTGGATTAGGTTAGGTAATTTATAATATTAGTAAGGATTATGAACTGATCCAGTCTTATAAGAGTTGATGAGTCAAATCTTTATCGGAATTAATCATGGGCCATCTTTCATTTCTTAATAATTTTGTCGAATTGTAAATTTAACAGTAACGAGATGCCACAAAAACTCCCTAAAAAGTTGTATCAAGAGGGCCGTCATCTTGTAATATATTATCTACTTGACAATGGCAATAATAATCCAGAACATTTGTTGCCAAAAAAAAAAAAAAAAAATCGACTCTTTTAACTATCCCAAAGTTTTTGTTAAATTTTATAAATATTACCAAACCTAAAATATGTAGCTTAGGTAATGTTATTATAATTAATGTTCTTTTAGTAAAAGCTTATTCAAAATCAGTTTAGTCATTGTATAAATGAACGCAAATAAACAACTAATATCTGATTTATGTACAAGTTGGGTACTTTGTTTTTCCGCTAGAAGCGCTGCTTTGTATTAGAAACTTATAGGAGCTAATATTTTAAACGGCTCTCTTCCATTTGTATGAGATGAGTACAAAAATGGGTTATATTTTAAATTTCTGTTTTTTTTTTTTACAGGTACCTACAGGTAGTAGCTCTAAAACGAGTAAGCGCTTAGAGACATTTTCAGCGCTTTAAAGAACGTAAGTACCGTAAAATGTACTTGAATCAAGGTCTTAACAGCTTCACTTAGCCGAATTTTATTTTTGGCAACTAGCTCAAGGGTGCACGGCACACCTCGGCTCGGCTTGGCTGTTGCATGCAAAATCGCGATCTATCTTTGTTAACCTAGCTAACTATTCATATATGTATGAGTTGTTGAAACGTATCTGTGCACCAAGCATACGCGCCTCAACAACTCCTCCATATATTTATTATCGGAAAATTTGGAGTTTTTTCAATTCGATAAGGCAAAAAATAAACCTTTCCACTTATATGTGTAAGCGTGTAGGCGTGCACGTGTGTGGGGGTGATCGTGTAGTGTTGTAGCAGTGATGTATATTTTTGTGTCACCGTATCGCGTAAGCAACGCACTCAAGGGCTCCCTACCGAGGGATCGAACCTAGGCTTGAGCCGCTGCCGAGGGAGGCCTAATCTTGTATGGAGGCCTAATCTGGTACTTGAATCATGCTATGCGCGACTAGATTTGATTCCTTATTCGATAAATGAGCTATATAACTCTGAATTTTCAAATCGCACCAGTAGTTCCTGAGATTGCCGTGTTCAAGCGAACAAACTCTACAGCTTTATAATCTACTAGTGGGCACCCAGTGGTCGACTCGACCATAGTTATTTGATATTTTAAAGTTTGAACTTTATTAGGGTTATTTTGTCAAAGGGTATAACTTCTATAACCAAAGGTTTTCATCATGGCTACTCAGTTATTTGCCATGATCTTTAATTATATAAACATTTTAAAAAATTTGTGTAAATGAAAATTGAAATTAATTATAAATTTGAAACAAAAATCATGTGGTATTTAGCCCTAAAATTTTAAGCAAACATAACTTTACGAAAATAAAGAAATTTATCGCAACCCATGACACATTTTCATTAATTTTACACGGCACCATGCAGGGTGGGTGATATTTCTGGGTGATATTGTATTAAATGTAGTCTATTCATTATTAGAAATAGTGATATGCCTAGTATCATCGCTTGGTAAAGTAATGGATCCACAATAGAATCAAATGGTGAATCCAATACAAAGAAGTTTTAAATACTACCATTAGCTTTTGAAAATAAATTCTTTTTTGTTGCTACATGAGGTTGAATTGCAACATTGTAACCGCGGAGGTCAACGTCATGGATTACTTTTATGAACAAAATTCTCATTTTGATTATACAAAGTATTATCTCATTTTTTTTTATTAAATCATCATTTGAAGTGAGTTCACCGTAAAAAATAATAAACAGTACAATAATAGTTATATTTTATAATATCATTGTTGAATGTAGGATGAAAAATGGTAATTGGAACGTAAGAATTAAAAAATACATACAGTCGAGTATAACCTCCTTCACAACCTCTTTTGAACTTCGTAATCATTGACGGCTGTCAAAATGTCTTTTTTATTTACATGTGTGTATATGTTGTGTAAAATTCAAGCAGTAGTATGAGTAGTGCATATTTTAATAAATTTAATGTACTTCTAATGCATTTTATATAAAATAAACAGCTTTCTGCGCTTCTCCGCCAAATAAACTTTAACTATGACAAATTTCAAGTTCACCAGTTCACGGCAAATAGGTTAAAAAGGGTACAATTTTTTTTGCTTCACGTATTAATTAATATATAGACAAGTTCACCCGTTCACGGCAAATAGGTTAAAAAAAGGGTACAATTTTTTTGCTTCACGTATTAATATATAGATACTATGTATACTAATATTATAAAAAGATAAACTTTGTGAATTTTTCAGTTTATTAAGTTATAGGCAATTATATTATTACTATTGGTTATAGGGCGTAATCTCTGGATCTACTTAACCGATTTTGAAAATTCTTTTACCAATAGAAAACCAGGTTATTTGTGAGTGTCATAGGCTATATATTAACCCGAAAAATTACAAGACTCTTTTGTGGTAGTCGGATTTGCAAAGTAAATCGGAGAAAAAACGGTCGAACGATAACGTTTCTTACGAATGCTGCCTTACCAATGAGAGATATATGATTGAGTTCTAGAAAAAAGTTGTAGAGCTTGATAATGCCTACTACTGCTTGATAAGTCAACTACAGCATATGTCTAACTTTTATATTTAAGTCACAAAAAGTAGTTTTTTATAATAAAAAATAATTTAAATTGAGTGATGTTGATTGCTCATATTATCAAAAACAATTATGAATTCTTATAAATATGTATATAATAATTGAGCCACAGCAACGCGTTGCTCGGTCAGATAGTATAGGTTCCTAGTAATCTGCATCAATTTTTATCATTAAAATCTAAAAAGTAATATATTAATTAATTAACCATTTCTGTAACACCGTTTCCGTAATTATAAAGGGAGATTATATTTTTATTAGGATTTATTTTATCTAACACCGCAAATGTGTTTGCCTCATTAGTCGTAGGTGGACCGTAATGAATAAAGCATGTCACATAACATATTTCCTGTTCAATGTATTACTATGGGCGTCATAATGACATTTGCAATGCGATAAACGGTTAAGTTTTACTAATATTGTACCGCTCGCAATAACTAAGAATCGCTTGGTGTTGCCGGTGTTAAAACAATCAAAATGTATTTTAACGGTCGTCAAAGTTTAAGGTTTTATGGTATTTTACTATGAGAGGTAGTATCTGAGGCAGATACTATACCAGATGACTGTTTAAAGTTTAACACCCTTCAATCCTTTGGTAGATTATGGTTACATTTAACATATAAAATAATAATATCAAAACAAATACTAATGAACAACAAAGAGTTAAAGTTTCATCTAAAACTTCTAAAAGTATGGGAACAATACTTTTAAACGTTAAAATCACATATAGGTTAAATGAAGAACGGACCACTAGGCACCCTCCCGCGGACGACGAACCACACGGTGGAGATGGGTAGGGAATGAGCTCCGGCCGCCGTAGATGGAGCCTGGGGGCGATGGACACGGGCATGTCGTCGCCCTGGCAGTGTAAACTGCACAGGCCCATGTGGTGGAGGCGCATTGTGCCGATGCAACTCCCACAGTTCGTCAGGGGGAGTCTAACTCCCACTCCGTCTTTGAGGGCTCTACCATTTTTGACCCCTCAGACCGCAGTCAGGGCCTCTTAGAGAGCCTACATCTGTCGGGTGAGCAGAAGCAGTGCCAGTCGGCAGTTCCTGCTCCCCCGCCAATAAGGTGTATGAAGGCACCATGGGGTTTTAGTCCGTGCAAATCGGACATAACCCATCCTCAGCTGTTCCACGGGATATGTACCTGTTAGGGATTTTCCCATGTTAAAAAAAAAGGTTGAATGAAGAACATTAAAGGGACTGTTTTCAAGGTTAATCGTTACATAACTGCTTATTTTGGGAACGCTGCACGGTTCAACAAAGGGAAGCGGAGTGCGGGTCGAAGTGCATGACGCGGGCGGTATTACGTATTACACCAATTTTTTTTTTGCCTACATCAATTGATGTTTAGTGTATATCATTTGTTTTTCTGTAGATAATTAGATCAAATATTAAGCACCTACTTTTTTATTGATTTAGAGCGAGAATCGACTTATGGTTATCTTGTAAAGATATGTCTGGCGACTAACCAATCGCGCTGTATATATGTTACAAAAATAAGCACTTGAAGCAATTTATAATATGAGGCTTCGTGAATCATTCAAGAATTCAGTATTTTAAAGATTGTAAATATAATTGCATTATTATAAACTACTAGCCTCTGCCCGCGACTTCTTTGGGCTAACACTACGCAGTGAAAGCTCTCAAGAAAAAAAAGAAAACCGTTTTTAAACATTCTTCACTGGGGCTCCACTTCTTATTAAGCAATTGGTCTTAGCGTGATGATATACAGCCTATAACCGTCCCCGATAAATGAGCTATATAACACTGAAATAATTTTTCAAATCCGACCAGTAGTTCCTGAGATTACCCCCTACAACGTCACAAACTCACAAATTTTACCTCTTTATAATATTAGTATAGATACGTGTTGAAACAAATATACAGACAGTTCTAAAAATAATTGAAATTGATTTATTATATATTTATTATTGAAAGTATTTTATTGCGTATTCCAAGACACCTGTAACATTTTTTTTTTCACAGTAATATCAAAAATACAAACAAGTTAGGTTTACATTCTTATACTTATATGTTGAGAAAACAGATTATAGATAGTTTTATCAGGTAGTTTTATGTATTTTTTTTCTACACTTGTTGTTTTTCCAAAAGGATCATTTCGAATTGGCAAAAGAAACGGAGAGAGAGTTGATCGCAATTTGATACGTTTCAGTACTCACTCGTTTGATGTGTTGCATGAGCATAATGTTAAATCACCAAGATTTGTTAGTCCTGATATAGCTATATACAAGTCAGAGTGAAAGTCGCGGTTATTTCAAAAAGATTTAGATGCAGGTAAGAGAGTTGTTGTAATCAAAGTCCGTTGAATGTCTTAATATTAGCAATCACATACTTGACAAAATTATCGAACGATTTGATTGTAGACTCCTTTTGCATGAAACCCAAAAGATCGAATGGACATGTACGGGGACTATCGCAGAGCATTGTGTCTAGGTCTCTTCGTGCTAAACCTAGGGCAATATTGAAGCAAGTATTCAAAATTTTGCACAGACATGTTATCGCAGGGGCAGGTATTGTTTTATCAGGTAGTAGAATTAAATGAATGTATAATACATATCTCAGAATATTTTAAACATTTTTCATAGCAATAAAATCCACAATTCTCTATGAAGTTGTATGAAACAAAAATAAAACGCTTAAAAAGAATGCAGACGGTTTGAATATCTGCAACGTTTCATTCGACGGACGGCATAACTTTTGAATTTATGCCAAAAAATATTAATCTTCCATCCAGAAATAAATTCTAATGCAAGATCGATCTGTGCCGTTTACGACGGTTATTATGCGGTAAAATACATAAGCGGTCGGAGTGATTTGAAACGACTCGAGTAACGAATTCAATGATTACATTTTGTAATATGAAAGTGAAAAATTAGGCGTGTTGAACGTTTTTTTTTTTGTAGGAGATCTATAATTTCGCGTCATGACATGCCCAGCAAGCGTGACCGAGTACCTAGTAGTATAGCGGCCTGTGTACATGTACTTTTGATATTTTGAATTGAGGCTGTATGTATAACTAGTCTCTGCCTGCGACTTCATTCGCGTGGAATAGTTTCTTTGGGCTACCGCTAACACGTAGAGGAATCTCTCAAGAGGAAAACAACCCTGATTTTGAAACTTTAGCATAAGTGCTCTGATCCTATTGGTCTTAGCGTGATGATATATAATTGCTTGCTCGATTAATGAGCTATATAACGCTGAAAGAATTTTTTAAATCAGTAGTTCCTGAGATTACCTACGACGTCACAAACGTAGTCCGGTGTAACTGTTAAGGCCTTGCTAAGTCAATAGCGTAGTCAGATCGAAAAAAAAAACTTCACAAACTTTACCTCTTTATAATATTAGTTTAGATTATTATTCGGAGTTTATATCATAGGAGGCAAACGAACAGGTGGGTCAATTGATGTTAAGTCATCGCCGCCGTCCATAGACACTAGCAACACCAGGACAACACAAGCAACTGTGTTTGGGGTAGAAGGAGTAGGGAGGAAGGAGGAAGAGGAAAGGTGTACCTCCGGTGCTCTCATTGACCGAACGAAACGCAACAGTACAAACACTTACTTCACGTCGATGTTTCTGTGAGTCGGGTGGTAGAACCCCTGGCGAGCCGAACCCATTCATGCTGTAATCAGTAATAGCTTCAGCGTAGTTCTACCACCTTTTTTTAATGTGGGGAAGAATCCTACATGGGACACCCAACGGCCCGGGGGGACGCAGAGTAGTGTCGACCACCGACTACGTAAACGCGGTGGGACGGTGTCCGAAGACGACTCTTGCTGACTAAAAAACTCAAAGACGAACCTTGCATCGCACTTTGGGGGCGCCACGGGGTTGCGTTAGCAAGCTCCGCAATGCCTCCAGTTGCAGGCGTTTAACCCACGCCACACCCGACTGAGGCAGCCCGGTTCTCCAACTGCCTCTCAGTTTCCTGACCCGTGCAATGGGAGGTCAAGTCCCCCGCTCCTTTTCCCCTGGGTTCAGACGGCAGCAGAAAAGAAGACCTACCATCTAGGAAAATAATAATTACAACACACAAATTATGAATTTTTGAATAATTTAACTTTTAGCATAATTAATTTAAAAAAATCAAAAGAGAACAGCCATTGTTTTGAGTTTTTATTTCGGACGGTAGTTTTTATGACTGCTTGGACATTTTTGCTGATATTTTGCTCGTCTTTTTTGTAGTCTAAAACAAGTAACAGTAAATGGGCAATCTCTTTGGGACCATTACCTAGATCGGTATCCCGCAGGGCTCTATTTGGAACCGTTCTAGTTTTTGGTACCGTTAATGCTCAAGAGCTGTGAAAGAGAATACAATCCACTTTTGTAGACGAAACTTCTATTACTTTAGATAAGATTGAAAGGTTACGGATTTAAATATTACTTTAGTTATAATATCTCAATGTACAAGCTATTATTTATTGCAAATAATGCAAAATGAACAAACATGTTTGTAATTTCGTAGATTTAGTCGGTATTATTAAAAAAGATAAATACGTATTGAATACTTGCTTTAAAACGGTTACGTGTTAAATACATCGTGCTCGCTGAATACTGAATGCTCTTTTGTCTCGCTCTGGTTAGGTTAGGTTAGTTTACTTTAGGTACTAGTTACTAGGTTATTTACCTCAGGCGGGCGCGGTGCATTTGGTACGAAACCTTTTTAAAACAAGTATTTAATACATATTTAACTTTGTAATAACTTTTTTTAAAACACCGAGTGTGTCCCGCTTAATATTATACGTATATTTCTGAATTGAAAACTTGTTTAGCAGTATTTTTAGCTGAAGATAAATTAATAATTTCGCGTCATAACATGCTGCGTAACCATGT
Source organism: Antheraea mylitta (assembly GCA_014332785.1). Classification (NCBI taxonomy): domain Eukaryota; kingdom Metazoa; phylum Arthropoda; class Insecta; order Lepidoptera; family Saturniidae; genus Antheraea; species Antheraea mylitta. The sequence continues at coordinate 4,270,178 of JACEII010000043.1, read as the reverse complement.
TACCGGCCGTATCGGGCTTGCTTGGTTCGCGTGAGATTAGACGCATAGTATAGGTGCCTGTGTACATGTAATATTGTTATTTTGCAGCTCATTAAACGTTTCATTGATTAATAGACTTTATAAAAATGTATACAATTATCAGAGCGCCAATAGATATGAAGACCACACTAATGTTAATAATTAGAGTAATCAAATTCTGAAATTTAAATATTGTCATTCACACTATAGTTAATATGAAGATTCAAAGAGAATACATTTATTTCATCGTTTTGAGTTTTCACTTATGCCGGCAGTCATTACGACTGCCTTAACATCTTTTTAAATTGAAATGTTTCCATGTAATAAAAAAAATCACTTCTATCGTGTGTTTTAAGACACACCCTCTTTATTTTTTTTAATTAGTTATCCTTCGCCAGAATTGTCCCTTTCTAAATACTTGTATGCGTTCGTATAACACATGTCATGGTGTACCATACATATATGTCCTACCAACGTATACGTGTATGGTTAGCCTGATTAGTTGGTATCTCAATACGAATCTGTGGTATTTGCATGATGGTCTAAGTCGAGATTTTGGATATTTTGGCACCTTTGAGTTAGTTGTCATTCGGCTAATTCTTGTTCCAAGACTTAATGAAGATAAATAAAAGATAGAATTAAAAATAATTTTATAGGTGGTAGAGCCACGCTGAAGCTATAACTGGCATTTAGCATGATTGGGTCGGCTCACACGGAGTAGTATCAGTCTCTCACAGAAACACCGATGTGAAATAACAGGGCTTGCATTGTTGTGTTTCATTTGGTCAGTGAAAACGCTGGAGAGCCACCTCCCCCTCTCCCTTCTCTCCCTCCTTCCCACTCCCCATTTCCCAACAAGACAGCCTGGCAACGCACTTGCGACTCCCCTGGTGTTGCTAGTATTTATGGACGGTAGTGATTTGACGTTTATCTTGCTATTCCGTCACATCCCTAATACTATAAAGAAGGAGAGAAGAGGAATACTTGAAATGTAGTATATATGTTGACAAGTTTATTCCAACTAAATTTATAAAAATTACCCTATAAGAATTTTACCATTATGGCATAGATTACATACATTACAATTCATTTCAATGTATAAGAAAATATGTGGACAAAAATGTACTTAAAATTATAATAAACGCTGTCGCTTATCGATTAAACCAAAATATATTTGAGTATAACGCCGGTGTCTGGCAGACGTCAGTCAAATCTCGTCTGCGTGCGCGCACGTATCTACCGCCCTCATATTGGCACGCTATGATACATATACCCGAGAAAAGATAACATTAATAATATTCGGGGTTGCCAGAAGCGATTACGAAATTTACCCCGGAGCCATTTTCAAAAATCCCATTTTTTTGTGCTCTTTTAAACTGATTACACGAAAAGTTGCGTGTATCATTAAAATCAAAATTACTTAATTCAATTTAAGAAAGACCCTAAAAGGCCTAAGAAAGCATTTACAAACGTCAAAAGTACCACCGGTTCGTAAAACAACCCTTTCATCAAAAAGATCCGGTAAAAAGCTCGATCTGGTTTATCTTTCAAATCAATACCAATTTTACAAATCAATTTTAAACAAAGCTATCGGCAATAATATGCTCTCCTCAAGGATAGACACTATGACGCTTAGTAGGGACGTAGTGTCGCTTTGCGTCCTCTATAAGATCTACGACGGAGAATGCTCTGAAGAGCTGTTTGGACTGAGTTGCGTTACAGAACGAATCGTCACGGATTTAAATTCCATCAGAGTCATCTCGATGGTTGGAAGTCGTGCACTATGCGATTCTCACGTTCGTTTCTTCCGCGTACGACAGTTCACTGGAATGAACTCCCAGCGGTAGCGTTTCCGGACCAATACAATCTGTCATTTTTCAAGAAACGAGCCTACTCCTTTCTTAAAGGCCAACCATGGACGGCGGTTATCTCCTACCATCAGGTGACCCGCATGTTTGTTTGCCACCAATGGTATAAAAAAAATTAAAAAAAAAAACATATAATATTTAAAATACATTATACGTTACAATCGTTACTGGATGTAGAGAGATGAGTCATTTTCAGATATCACCATCGTTCAAATCTAGTTTAGTCAGTTTTGACACCAAAACCTGCTTGAAATGGCGCTTAAACTCGCAATCCAGCAAATCGGTAATATGCTTTGGGACTTAGTTGCAAAACCTAACACTATTCCCTAAAAACTGTTATTGGTTTTACCGAGTTTGAACCATGGGACGACCAGTTTGTCACAGTTTCTAGTATTTAGATCATACAAGTATTTTACGAAATCTTGCTTTTCAAAGTTTAATGTATGTCTATTAAATTATCACGAATGTATTTGGAGGATAGAATTAAGATACCGAATTTCTGAAACATATTCTTTAATGAGTTGCGAGGTCCCATATTGTATATTGCTCGAACTGCCTGTTTTATGTAATACAAATATAGTGTTTACCTCAGCTGCTGTCCTCCACAACAAAATACCATAAGACATTAAGCTACGGAAGTAAGCGAAGTAGACTAACCTAGCAGTGGCAATATCTGTTAGCTGACGAATTTTACGTACTGTGAATACAACAGAATTTAATCCGCTCGCTAATTTTGATTGATTCATTTTGATTTCGAGAAATCCAAAGTTCTATGTTGTGCCCACGTACGATGGTACTACAAGAGGTAGTTAATCATCACCATAGTGATTAATTTAAATTAGTAAATATACGCGAATTCCGAAAAATTCGTTGCTACGTGCAGTTGTTCGAACCTCCGTGTTAAAATACTCGTCCACGGTAATTTTTAAGAAAGGTAAGAAACAATATATCTAATCTTCCCATTCTCAAACGATTGATAATACCTCGCTTTTCGGGTAATTACTCGTTCACTGGCAACCCCGACCGCTTTAGCTCGGTTTTATGTTGATGAGTGAAGATAAAAGCGATATTAAAAATTTATTATCAATTTCTTTTGAATAATACTTTTAACGTTTTTGCTTCCAAGAATGCGATTTTTTTAAATTCTATAGACATTCTATTATTATCGAAAGAATGGAAATTTTTTTATACTCCATAGACCACAATCTCATTTGATTGTAAATAACAGTGGGGTCTTAGATGGTATATCTTAAACCTACAAGGGGTCTGTCTGTTGTCTAGGTGGTAGAGCCACGCTGAAGTTTTAACTGGTTTCAGCAAGAATGGTTCGGCTCGCCCGGGGTAATACCACCCTCTCATAGAAAACCGACGTAGAGTAACAGTGCTTGCATTGTTGCGTTTTGTTCGGTCAGTGAGAGCGCCTCACCTTCCCAATCCTCCTTCCCTTCCTCCCAAAACACAGGCTGGCAACGCACTTGCGACTCATCTAGTGTTGCAAGTGTCTATGATGATCACTTAACATCAGGTGACATATCTGTTCGCTTGCCTCCTATGATATAGAAAAAAATTCACCATGTAAATGATAGTTGCTACCCTCGGATACAACATAATATCAGGGATTAGAACTGATATATGATGGTGTCTAAAGAATCGGACAGAATTACTAAGCCCTGCCATCTAGGAAACTTCACCTAATCTAAGCAGGGTGACTTAACTAAGTTATAGGGTGTAAGGGGTGTCGAGTAACATCTTAAGACTTGAGACACCCAAGCCAACCTCACCTGCACGTGGAGCACCCAGCTGATCAACGAACGAGGCAATGGCGAGAGCAGGGTGGTAGGGCTATACAGCCCGACTGGGTCGCAATCACCATGTATATGGCGAAAAAACCCGTCATAGTGACTCGCTTCTGCCTGTCGCTTTCGGGATCAGCATGTGCATATCTAGTACCGGCTGACTTTCGTCATTACGGCCGGCATGACAGCGGCGACTGGCGATGGATAATTTGTTTCTCGGTGGTTGCCCATGTTTTTGGATTGTACTATGCTTAACATAAGGCATAGTGCAGTCACTATGTCGTGCTTCAATAAAAAGAAAATATATACTAAAAACTACAAAGAAAGACCGCTAAACGTGTTCCTAGTTCGGGCGGCTTGCGAGCGTACAGTCAAATGTGCTAGATATGGTCAAAAATTAGGTTAACAACTAATTTATTAGCTCATGTGAGGTTAGTATGAGTCATGTCCTTGTTTTGCGATATTTGCGGAATGGCACGATGTTAATGCTTGTAGATCCATTAACAGGATAGGTTGAGTATGAAATTTAACTTGGTATATAGTTTTTGGCAGTGATTTAATCAAAAGGAGATGGATTCGGAATATTTGTCCATTACCACACCTCATGTTAGTTTAGATGCAAATCGGTGGTCATTAACAGTTTATTGGGGTTTTCTATATATTTAGGCAATTTTAAAGCATTTATTTGATTAAAGAAGACGTTTTTGCGGGATTCTGTTAAAAGCCATCGCTTTGAAGATGCTCCGTGTAGCAGCGAATCACGTGTAATCGATTGTGTTCGTTACACGTTTATATGTAACATATATGATATAATATATGTATAATATCTAATGTAATACCTTTAAACAAGCAATTCTTGTGTGTTTGTATATATTCAGGTTCTCGGAAACGGCGTCATCTTTTTCCGTGAAACTTAGTATGTAGGTAGTTTCGGAGACGATAAATCGATCTAAGTAGATTTTATTCATAGAAATCTATTTTAAACTGAGATTTCATGTCTTTTTAAAGTATTTTTTTTACTTAAAAACGGTTTTTTAAAGAACCAAGCTAGACTCGGTCGCCCAGGTATTTTTAATGTAATCTAAACTAACATTATAAAGAGGTATAAAGTTCGTGAGTTTGTGACGTTATAGGGGGTAATCTCAATAACTGCTGGTCCGCTTTGAAAAATTCTTTCAGTGTTATATAGCTCACTTTTCAAGGAAGGTTATAGGCTATATATCATCACGCTAAGACTAATAGTAACGGAGCAACAATGAAGAATGTTTAAAAATCGTTTTTTTTTTCTCTTTAGAGTTTCGGTTACGTGTTAGTTAGCCCAAAGTAACTATTCCACCCGAACGAAGTCGCGGTCAGAGGCTAGTTATATATATTTAACAGTTACGTAACAACAGTGTCAACAGACGTCAACCAAGGACGAGTTCTTTGAATTGTTTTTGTTGTTTTTACCACTGATATTTTGTTCATTCTGTTACTAGTGTCAGATCTATCTTTTTTAGATATAATTCACGTAAATGAAATCACGTTTTTTGGTGCAGTGTGACGTGGTAGCGGCTATTGAATTCTAAGCCGAATTGCAAAACGTCCACTATAGTATTTATTTTAGTACTTGCTTACATAGTACATATACTGAAAACATATACATGTACTTGAAGTGATCGCAAATAACTTGTTATCTATACTAATATTATAAAAAGGTAAAGTTTGTGAGTTTGTGAAGTTGTAGAGGGTAATATCAGGAATTACTGGTCTGATTTGAAAAATTCTTTCAGTATTATATAGCTCATTTATCGGGGAAGGTTATAGGTTATTTATCATCACGCTAAGACCAATAGGAGTGGAGCACCAAGGAAAAATGTTTCGAAATCGGGATTTTTTCCTTTTGAGAGCTTCCGCTGTGTGTTAGCTTTAGCCCAAAATAACTATTACTACGCGGACGAAGTCGCGGGCAGAGGTTAGTATTATACAATATTATATTACCTATTCGACCATAGCAGTAATAGTTTACTAGAAGATTAGTTGTTAAAAATAAATTAAAAGAAATAAAATCCTTATATGTTTGCTTTCGGAATAACAACTGAACGTGATAGAGTTATCATTTCAAACGCTCAAATTGGTACATCGTCTGGTTTCACAAATGCTTATATAATAACAATAGAACACAAAAGTTTTCTAGGTCGTGCCGGTTATAAAACAGGATCTAGGCCATTTTTATTAGCAGACTCAATAATGGCGACGACTCTCTTGCTAATTATTTTTCCGTTTGTATTAATCTAGTTTATTGTGCTATCAATTATTTATGTTATTTTGTAGACGGTACAGCCCAGCTGTTACTGCCCAGCATAGCTGCCGTGCTGAAGCAGATGCGTCTTCGTTGGCTAGGACATGTATATTGCATGAATGCATCCCTTATGCCAAGGCGTATCTTACTAGGTGCTATAGCGTGTGCAAAAAGGGATGTTGAGAGGCCATTGCTAAGTTTTAAAGACTGTGCCAAGCGAGATATGTCCTCTTTTGGGATTGACTGTGAAAAATGGCAGGAGCTCGCCCAGGACAAAAACAGGTGGAAGCGGTGCGTTCATGAAGGCGTCGCGATAAAACGTGGTTCAACCTACTTCGACAAAAACGCATTAAACGCCACCTGTCTTCACGTAATGATCAATCGGCTCCAGACTTAACATTCACATGTCGATCCTGTGGGCGAGGCTGTCGCTCTCGAATTGGATTATATAGTCACGAAAAGAAGTGTCTTCCTAACGCTGCTTAAATCGTCTTCTGTAGACGTAGAGACAATTTATTACAGCCCAGCTGAAGTTATAATTGGTTTCAGCAGGAATGGGTCGACACGCCCGAGGTAGTACAACCCTTTCACAGAAATCCGAAGTGAAGTAATAGTGCTTGCGTTGTTGCATTTCGTTCGATCAGTGATAGCGCCGGAGGTCCACTTCACCCTCACCAACACAGGCTGGCAACGCACTAGCGACTCCTCTGGTGTTGCTGGTGTCTATGGACGGTGGTGATCACTTAACATCAGGTTACCCACCTGTTCGTTTGCCTCTTATGATATAAGAAATATTTATGAAGTATGAAAATATATTAGCTGACTCGGCCACACGTTGCTGTGGCTCGGTTATTACATGTTGAATTGAATAAAGCATGTGGAACATAAACTTGAGTTGAAATTCGTTTAAAGCGCCATCTGTTCGAGATTGGTGAAACTTACAATTAATTCAATTAACAATTTAAGCCTAGCTCGGTTCTTTAAAAAAAAACATATTTAAACTAAAATAAACTGTTAGGTTTGCTTCACAAAACTATCATTTTTTATCAAAAAAAAAAAGAAATATCTCTTTTGCTGTCACTCGATTTCCATCTGAGCTATTTTTGTTTTAACAGCGTCAGCGAAATTTACCTATATATTTTAGCTATATTTTTCATTGCCTAAAAACTCGGTTAAAAAACGTTTTCTATGAATGGAAACTACCTAGAGCGATTTATCAAACCCGAAACCACCTACATACTAAGTTTCACGGAAATAGATGACGCCGTTCCCGAGATCCTGAATATATACAAGTATAAAAATATACAAGAATTGCTCGTTTAAAGGTATTAGATAGATTAAATAATGTAATTATTAATCGAAGTATACATTATCCTATCTCTAAGTTGTGGCTCATGACACTGGATTTTTACATATTTAAGATTAAGATCAACTTAAGATTAAGATATTGCTTATGTTTGTTTTAGGAACTCTTAGTGTATTTTAAAAAATGGCTTACTTGCAGACGTTTACAACGACGCAGACGATTTACATTAGTTTTATTAGCGAGCACGGCTATTGTATACATATAAAAAGTATCTTTATGTAATGTGTCTGTATTTTTTCGATTATCGTGAAAAAAAAAAATGTTGCAGATGTCTAGGAATAAGTAATAAAATACGTCTTAATGATTTTTAGAAATGTCTGTCTGTCTGTCTGTTTGTATGAACACGCGTCACTGTTAAAATACTGGGTTCACAATTAAATCTCTACAAGAAAATCATAAAGCATATCTTCGAGAATAATTTAGTCTTGGTTTCATTAAAATCGGTCCGCTCTATCCAAAGTTATCGTAATTTTAATGACGACGCGGCGTGAGTACGAAAGAAAAGTAGATAAGTAAATGGACTTCATACATTGAGATGACTTTATTAATCCCTATTACCCGATTAGGCCTCCCACGACAGTGGCTCAAGACTAGGTTCGATCCCTCGGTAGGGAGCCCTTGAGTGCGTTGCTTGCGCGATACGGTGACACACAAATATACATCACTGCTACAACACTACACGATCACCCCCACACACGTGCACGCCTACACGCTTACACATGAAAGTGGAAGGGTTTACTTTTTTCCTTATCGAACTGAAAAACTCTCAATTTTCCGATGATAAATATATGGAGGAGTTGTTGAGGCGTGTATGCTTGGTACACATAAACGTTTCAACAACTCATACATGTATGAATAGTTAGCTAGGTTAGCTAAGATAGGTCGCGGTTTTGCATGCAACAGGCAACAGCCAAGCCGAGGTGTGCCGTGCACCCTTGAGCTGGTTGCCAAGATAAAATCGGCTGATTGCCTTAAGCGCTCGCCTTAGTACTCCGGTGAAGCTGTTAAGACCTTGCTGGGTCAATAGATTAGTCATTTCGAAAAAAAAAAAAAAAAAATTCCTTGCGGACGAAATCGCAGGCACAGCTAATTTATAAGATTGATTTAATTATCTTTACGTAACTACCTACACAAGAAAATAGACTCTTTTTTTATATATTAGACTCCTAAATGACGTACACAGATCAGATTAATTGAAATAAATGATTGTAAATAAGTATATGACACTCAGTAGGCCTAATATGTAGGTATGGACAGCATTAAATAGATGAAATTGGAATGGTTATTGGGTAATTCAATTACTTATGGCACATCGTAGGCGGTCACGCGAAGTTATATGGGCGAGGCAATGTACTCTGCTGTAGTTATATTGTTACAATATCTCTAATGACTTTGTTTTAGTTTTTTTTTTTCTATTTGACGGGCGGTTAGGCCGCAACAATTCTATTTCAGTTAGTAAAAGGGAAGCATTTAACTTAGAGACATATATGAGACCAGTCGAAAAATCTCTAGCTTAGAACTTTGGAGAAGTAGGACTAATTCGATTTTAGATTGGTTATTCATTTTAATTCCTTCTTATTTTTTGTAGATGGTATAGCCAAGCTGAAGCTATTACTCGTTTCAGCATGTATGGTTCGACTCGCCCGGGGTATTATCAACCTGGCCAACAGAAAACCGACGTGAAGTAATAGTGCTCGCATTGTTGAGTTTCATACGGTCAGTAGGAGCGCCAGAAGCCCACCTCCCCTTCACTACCTTCTTCCTCGCCTTCCCCCCTCCCTCTCCATAACCCCAAATACAGGCTGGCAACGCACTACGACTCTATTGGTGTTGCTAGTGTATATGGATGGCGGTGATCACTTAACAGTTAACAGATCACTTAACAGTTGACCCTCCTGTTCGCTTTCTTCCTATGATATAAAAAAATATATTTCACAAAGCAGGTTACAATAGATGTTAAATTCTGTTGACATTGATATAGTGAAGTTGTAACTAATGTAACCTACTAAACGCAAATCTAATATGCACAATATATGAGAGCTTAGAAACTTAAATATTCAAAGAGAATATATAAAAACGAAGTTAAAAATTTAAATACATTTTTTTTTCTATCTAAAGAACAATGAAAAATATCAAATTTAGGCTGTATATTATTATAATTGTGGCACATTCGGTAGAGAGGCGACTGTTCTCCAACGTTGACTTATGAACATCGTTTTTCTGTTTTAAACAAATTACGTATTTAATATAGAAGCAGTATAGTTTTCTTTATTGTTTCATCGTTACTGCTTAGCACCTATGGAATAGCATAATGATATGTAACAATGATCCTGACTTTAAACAGTACATAATAAAAACTTTGTCAAGCTTAGTTCCGTCATTTCGGAGAAACTCGGACGAAGTGTCACTTTGATTTCTATCTACTATATAAGATTAATCTGTCGTTTTCCGTCCGTGCGTCAACTAAAAACTACTGATCAATTTTCGAAGTGAAGGCTTCTTTAGGCGCGTTGAGCGGTGTTTTTGGCAGGAGATCAATTTCTAATTTCGCGTAATGCAATACGTAAGCATGACCGGTCGTTTTGCGCTTGCGCGGCTTGCGTCACACTAGTTACTCTGCTGCGTATGTCTGTCTGTCTGTACGCAACAAACTCAAAAATTACTAAATGGATTTTTCACTCAGTTTTCACCAGAAGTAGGTATTCCCGTGGAAGCTTTAGGATTTATAATCTGTCAAGGTTTTTTATTTGGAAAGCGTAGTACAACGTCCGCCGGGCCCGCTAGAAGATTTTTCATTATCCATATATATCAAAGGAGGCAAACGAACTGGTGGGTTACGTGATGTTAAGTGATCACCATCGTCCATAGACACTAGCGACATCAGGGAAGTCGCAAGTGCATTGCCAGCCTGTATATGGGACAGGGAGTGGGGGAAGGAAAGGGAAAGAAGGAAAGAGAAAGGGAGGTGGGCCTCCGGCATTCTCACTGACCGAACGAAACACAACAATGCAAGCACTGTTATTTCACGTCGGTTTTCTGAGAAATGGGTGGTTCTACCCCGGGTGAGCCGACCCATTCATGCTGAAACCAGTAATAGCTACAGCGTGGCTCTACCATATATCAAATTATTATTTATTATCAAATTTATTATAAATCAAATATATTGTTAAGATAATGTATTCGCGGGTATCAGCGAGTATATATATATTTTAGACGTGCCCATGTCTGTGGAGCTTTGTCATAATGACTTGCAAATAACATAATGTTTTTTTTTTAATCACTTGACTGTCTTTGTGGTTACCATATGGTTTGTAATCAATAAAATTTTTCACACATTGTTTATAAAAGTTATTATTTCTTATTTTTTTATGTGAAACGTCTATAGGTGACGCAAGACACGAACATCGCATTTTTAACGAATAACTCAAAAACATTTGCAACCCTATGGGTATAAACATAAGATTCAAACATGTCGGCCACTCGTTATAAGAGTTTTACGCGGCACGCGCCTACGACATTGCGTCCTTTGATAAAAGCCGTCAAAAGCACCGCGCCTGCGCTTAGTTGAAATGTTGTATCTAATAAAAATGCATATTTATGTAATAAAATAAATAAACAGTCATTATTTCCTAAAATAAATTTGTAATATTTTATCTTTTCATTATGCCATAGCTGATTCCTGTCGTAAGCTGTCCTTTTAGACACATAAATTATACAAAACAATTTCGATGTTTCACATCTGACAGGCTTCCCATGACGGCTCATTTGTTTTATTATAGGTATATTGATGACAGATGATTTATTTATTACTAGCAACCAGTCCCGGTTTCGAATGTTTGCGATATACTAATTTGACGTCATAAGAGTAAATGAGGAGTAAATTTTTTTTCCAGGCAACATAGATCCATGGAAGTCGTGGTAGCCTAGTGGATTGACTGGTGGAATATTATTTCGATGTCCGCAGGTTCGAACCCCGGCATGTACCAACGAATTTTTTGGTATTCGCGTACATTTACTAATTTAAATTGGTAACAGTATCAGCTGACTGTGAAGGAAAACATTGTGAGGAAACCTGAACCTGAGGAATGTTCTTGTAGTACTACTGTATGTGGGAAAAATATAGAATTGTGGATTTCTCAGAGTTTGAAATCGCCAATATGCTGGCGTGATGATTACGCCCATACCTCCCTTTTGGAAGAGGCCTATGACCCTGCAGTGGGTCTCTTACAGGCTGATGATGATAGATCCATGTGAGGTACAACTATGGATTTTAATTATTTTGTATGAACTCTTAAAATACGAGTGTTCTATTGATTTTGTATGACAATGGCAATATTTGAAGTAATTTATTTACTAGCTCAATTGAACAACAGCTACTTGATTGTTGAGCAACTATGAATTTATTTTTCAGTAAGTTTCAGGCTTAAAAATAATCATATCTTACAGAAATAGTCTTCTTAAATTATTGGTTACGCAAGTGGACGTAAGAACATATTGTATAAACCAAAGTCATCTACCGCTTCGGTCTGTCTGTTCGAGATAAACTCAAAAACTATTTTACTGTTTTTCATGCGGTTTGCACCAGTAGATAAAATGTTTAATGAGGAAGGTTTAGATACATAATTTGTCAAGGTTGTTGTTTTATTATCAAGATGGGGCATCGTCCACCGGGCCTGCTAGTAGTATATAAAAAATACAGTATACTAGCCTGTGCCTGCGATTTATTCATTGGTGCTCCGCTCCTATTGGTATTAGCGTGATATATAGCCTATAAACATCCTCGATAAATTAGATATATAATATTGAAAGAATTTATCAAATCGGACCAGTAGTTCCTGAGATTACCCCATACAACACCACAACGTCACAAACTCACAAACTTAACCTCTTTATAAATAGTATAAATTAATATTTTCTATTTTTCCTTTTCGAAAGGACATTAGAACTTTTTTCGATAATAATATATTATTATTAATTGTTTATATATGAGTCGTGTAATATTTTTGTCAAGACACTGACTACAAGTCACTACGTTACTTTGCCCACTGCAGTAGTACCCAGTTCTATAGCGTGTAACTGAATGGAGGTGTCATTGTTGGATAAACTATATCGGTGTTATTACAATAAAAGTTAAATACGTATTGAATACTTGCTTTAAAATGGTTTCGTTATAAATGAACCGTGGTCGCTGAATGTTCGCCATCTTGTTTTTTTGTCTCGCTTTAGTTAAGTTTTTTTTATGGAAGCACGACAAAGTGACTGCACTATGCCTGATGGTAAGCATAGTACAATCCAAGAACAGTGGCGACCACCGCGAGACAGATCATCCATCGTCGGTCGCCACTCCCATGCCGGCCATAATGACGAAAGTCACCCGGTAGTGGATATGCACAGGCTGATCCCGAAATGCGACGCGCAAAAGCGAGTCACTATGACAGGCTTTTTCGCCATGTACATGGTGGTTGCGACCCAGTCGGGCTGTATAACCCTACCACCCAGCTATCGCCATTGCCTCGTTCGTTGATCAGCAGGGTGCACCACGTGCTGGTGAGGTTGGCTTGGGTGTCTCAAGTCTTAAGATGTTACTCGACACCCTTTACACCACAAAACTTGCGAACAAAGGATAACGAGAACTAGCCTCGGACGAGCGCGGTGCATTTAGTACGAAACCTTTTTTAAGCAAGTATTTAATACGTATTTAACTTTTGAAGTTATACTTCTTTTAGCGTGTTAGGGAAGAGTTGTGAGAATAAATTTTTACGATGCGCGCGCATAACGTCAAGAAAAACCGACACCTGCAGTTAGTTTGTACTTAATAACACCATTTATGTTTACGTTATTTGTTGTCTGTGATTGTTTTCCAACTATAAAGACTTTTTCCTTCTTTCTCTTCCATAAGATACATGTTTCCGGTCACTAGCAGCACTTCGTGTTCCCGCCCCGCGTACTTCCATTTACTTTTTTTTTATTTTATTTTTTTGGCAACCAATCCTATAGATTATTACGGCCATTATCGAATAGTTAATAACATTATAAATGTCTTATTATAATTCTAATATTCTGATAAGATGGATGTTCCCTTGTTAGAACGTTCCAGGAAGATTTTCGGGCATCCTAGAATTCATGCTCCGTGATATTATTACCCATCCATTTCACTTCTGCACAATAACCGAACTATATTAGGTAAAATGCCACAAATATTACACAATTTAAAGTCAAATAACAGAAAATTATGAATAAAACATAAAAGCCACTATATGACAGACTAAGATCCCGCCAAACACTCGCTATATAATATTTGTAGTTTAGACATTTCAACGATCTATAACAATTTATCTATTCCCGCGGCTCGTTACTGTATCCGATTTTTATGATAATGCTGTCATTCGAGACACCTAATGTTAGAGGTAGTGTTCGGATACGCGCCACTGCGACAGGCGACACGCGACCCAAATTTCATGTTAAAGTATCTCCGTGCGTCGTTTGTTTTTAGTCTGTTTTTTTTTTTTTTTAATTTAATTATATAACAAAATAGACATAACGGTAATGAAGATAAGTATTGATTATTCTGCGCTAATTTCACAAACCCAGTTCTTCTCCCCATTTTGTGTGATATAGTTCTTGGAATGATATACTAAAAGGAAATGATTTGTGGTAAATTTTATTCAGTAATAAGTGTGTAATTTTACTATTATACAATTTTACGCTTTTAATTAACTTCTGTTAAAGTTAATTCTGACTGAATATCTCCTTAAACAAAGAATGATATGCCACTTAGATAATACTTCTAATATATTCTCAATTTATCATTAAAAGTATTGTTAAGTTCAGTTTAGTAGTTTCGAATATGAGCTCGGACAAACAATAGACATGATTCTTTTATTTATATAAATATTGTTATAGATTAAGACAGTGCTGTAACTTTGACAACGTAATATTATTAAACTATAATGCTTAAAATCATCATCTGCTCTTTATGCAACAAGATCTTCAAATGTCATATAAGTGGGTTTTATATTTTATATATAATCTTGTTATTTGGCTCTATATTTTGTATTATTGTTGGTGTTTTACGTAATATAATTCGGTTATTGTGCCCAAGTGAAGTGGATAGGAAATAACACTACCGGATTTGGATTCTGACTTGCCACAAAAACTTCTTGGTAAGTTCTAACAAGACGGGCACCAATTTGTTAGTTCATTGAAATGATCATAGAAACCTGTAATAGCCTACCTAGTCGGCGATAGTAGTAATAATGTGCTGGAAGATTGGTTGCTAAAATAAAATAAATAACGTTGCAACTTGTAGAAACATAATTTCTTTATTGTTTGATCACAATAAGCTGAAGTATTTGGATTGAGATATCGTTACTTGTAATCTAAATTGATGTCGGCGTGTATCCAAACGTCGTTCGTCAACGCACCTGTTCCCGGCGCTAATTGACAGCTGTCAAATTGCGAGTGTTTTCGCACCATTCCGCCCGCCATAACAATGTAGATTTTTATTTAAGATAATGCTTCCATTAGGTAGTGAATGTACATTAAACAACTTTATTATAATGACACTAAATGTGAAGCTATATTCTGTCATATTTCGTTATTGTGTAACTGTTTGATAAATTGATGGATTTTAATCTAATATTGGCAAGTTGGTATACTGTATTCATGTTTATATTATCTATAATATGTAACTAGAACTTACTATTAAGCTTATCCTGTCCTAGTTTCGTTTATTTAGTATTGCAGTCGACCTTATTTTACGTGCACACTAAGATCAGAAAGGCTGGAGTCTTATTATCATCAGTTATTAATAAATTGCTACATCTTTGAACTTCGATACATCAACATGTGTAAATTCGGGTAGGTTTTCTTGAGTATTTATTGCTATTTATGTTCATTCAGTAATTGAGATTCTATCGTTGTAAGATGTATAACATTTTTTAACATATTTATATATAGTTATTATGATCTGTATTCGTTTCTATACGGTAAAATTTGCTATTAAATATTCTATAAATATCGTAAATTGTAGACCTAAGGAGCGTGAAGAATGACAAATAGAGTGATACTTAGAAATTGCTACGGGGTTAATATTGTTTGCAATTTAGAATTTTGATACACATAACACATTATTTTTAATTACAAACGGTTACAGATATAATAATTTCGAAATGTATTCGATCGTTCAGAAATAATTTCTACGTGTATCCGAGTGTTATTCGTCATTGCACCGGCTGGTACTCGCTACTAATTGACAGCTGTCAAAACCCCCAGTGTTTTCCCGCCATAAAGCCCGCCATAACGATGTAGATTTTAATATGAGATGCTCTTATCGCTTTTGATTGGACGTTAGACAATATGCTTTTTATTGTTACGTCTTATGTCGATTCAATTACGAATCGCCGTATGTTTCGTGTTTTACTGTTGACATCTTGAACTACGAGATTTTATTACTTAGATAAATAATTGGTTTAAATTACACATTTGTACTAATTTTGAAATATTATTAAATCTATACTTAATATTATAAAGCTGGATGGATTTGATTGTTTGTTGCTTTGGTTGAACGTGCTAATCTCAAGAATAACTGGTCCGATTTAAGAAATTCTTTCAGTGTTATCATCATATCATCACGTTAAGACCAATAGGAGTGGAGCACCAGCGTACTATCTTTCAAAATCGGCTTTTTTTGCTGTTGAGAGATTCCGCTGCTTGTTCGGGTTAGCTCGGAGTAACTATTTCAAGCGGACGAAGACGCGGGCAGAAGCTAGTTATAGATAAAGTTATGTCATGTCACATAATAACTATGATAGAATTTTGACACTGATTACAAAATGGCGGACGCGGGAAACGTAAGCTTAAATCCTCTCACAACAAAGATATAATCTATTACAAAAATGAACGCACTAAGAACTAGAAAAAGAAGATTACGAAGAAAGAAGAACAAGTCAGAAGAAAGGTCTGGTATACTGATGGGCCTGAATCGTTGCTCGAACCTGTATTTATAGCCAGGTGAGCAAACTTTCAGGTGTGTTAGTGCCGACTTCTCCACAGAAGTAACAAAGAAGATTGAAGATGGACCTGAAATTAGTCATAAGAATATTGTTTAAGCACTTCTTTGTTAACGTCAGCAATTTCAATCTTCAAAATAAATGCAAGCAGAATTCTATAAATCAGTTATTTTTGTGTTTTTTTTTTGTATGAAGTTTATTGAAGTGAGAACTTCTTTTCTCTTTCTCTTATTGACAAAGTGAACTGTCACGCTCGGTGCAGTGACGCTGAATACTATAATTATGTATTATAATATTAATTAATATTAAAATGTTATTGATGTTTATGTATAGTCAGTGTAGTATGTCAAATGTCTATTTTGTAGTTTTTAAATACTTCTATTATTCATTTACATATAAATATTGATATATGTATGAATTTTGTTAATGTATTTATCTATATGTTTTCACTTTTATCGTATGTTCATAAGGACACGCTTACTTCTTTATATGTGTCATTTCCATACGTAACAGAAAGAGATAGAGTATGTAGTTAGTTACTTGTTATTGAGAAAGAAGATTTACTTGAATAATCATCATTTATTGTAATCTAATACAAATATATAAATAAAATAAAAGTATCTTGTTTTTATGCTGGATATCTCAGAAACGGCTAAACTAATTTTGATAACACTTTTACTTGAAGATAGAATATTTTTCAAAGTGTTTTATTATCAGCTAAATCATTGCAAATTTCCTTACGGCTATGGAGATCCGGACTATATATGATTATGGAAATGCGTAATAATAAAACACTTAGAAAAATCATTTACAGTCTATTAGTGAGAAACCTCTCAATGCTCTCAACCAAAGAAGTCCTGCAGTTCTTAAATGTTATGGACTGCGCGGCGAGTTTTAGTAATATGGGGCAATCACAATAGATTACTACTGGTCGCAGTGATACAGGACTAAGGCCAGAATAACCCCTTTTTCCAGAAAAAAAAACGAGCAACGATTGAATTCGTTAGAGGTAACATAAATCGATAAAGGGAGTTGTAGGGTTTCAGTTCATAACCTTCACAAGAGTCAAATCCCGAGTGCCGGTTTGTCCATCGGCAAGCGACATCGAAAAACAATTTCATTGAAAATACAAATTCCATATTTTTTTATGAGACTCGCAATGGAATGAAGCCTAGACCGGTTTATTCGACTTAGAGACTTCGTTGAAAGAATGCAAAAAAACACAACGGACTACATTTATAACTCCATTAGCTTCAGCCCGTGATTTCATCCGCGTGGAATAGTTACTCTGAGCTAACGCTAACACGCAGCAGAAGCTCTCAAAAGAAAAAAAGAACGATGTTGAAACTTTTTTCATTGCTACTCCGATCCTATTGGTCTAAGCGTGATAGCCTATACACAGCCTTCTTCGATAAATGAGTTATCTAACACTGAAATAATTTTTCAAATTGGATCAGTAGTTCCTGAAATTAACTCGTTCAAAAAAACAAAGCCTCCAACTCTAATATTAAAGTATAGATTTACACCACACTCAGCAACTTGTCTAAATGCAAATTTATTTTCGTCCAAAACTCATATTCACCCACGCGTCTGTTACTATGCGATATATTTGTATTATAGTTTGATTTGTATCGACGTTTAGAATTTATCTAATACTGATTATAGCTAAACGTAAAAGATACGAGACAACTTACAAATTAATGAATGCTTATTTTAGATCCTTATAACACCTGTTTTGATTTAGTTCTTGACTCCATTACGCACAAACCTGAATTTACGGCTATATTCAGAACGGCCAAAGACATTGACGAGGTCTGTACATCAGCTCATAACAAAACTTGACAAACAAAAGTAGGTGAATCTGACAGATTTGTTACAATTCGTATGATGCTTGCAATACATTCAGACTTATCAAAACTTGACAAAGAAGAAAGGATCAAAGGAATAGATTTGTCACAATGTACACGATGCTTGCAATCGATTCAGACCCAACTGCTAAGTCCATAACATATTTGAAGCTAATTAGTTAAGCGGTAGCGTGTTTTGGATACTGCGTTGTTCAACATAGGTTTGAATCCTTGCAAATTGGTACCTTTGGACGAAGAAAAACATAATAATGATGACATCTATAATTAGGGATAGAATAATAATTTTACAAGGATTTTCAAATCAATATAGATTTGAGCTTGCTAATATTCCTTCCTTGAGAAAAGCTTTACAAATGTCTAACTAATGCTGACGAGTAGGTATAGGCGGTTGCATTTTTGACTACTTCTCGAGTATTAAACACATTGATTTCTGTGATTTCTCTAAGTAAGATATAAGTTCTTGATGAGCCTATCAAATTATATCCTATAGCGGACAAGATTTCTTCATTAGAAGTAAACTGTTTGTCGGGTCATAAGTACTTAAATCATTTCTTTCAAGGATTTTGGAGAAAATCTACAATGTAATTCAATATACAAGTTGGTAAGTTTCTTACAGTATACCTCTGCGATTTGTCCTGTGCAATAATTCCAAAGTAAACTTAACTATTTGAGCCACAGTTTGGGTTTTGACTGAGTAATGGGGAAAGTTTTTTAATTGTGGTTAATACCGTAGCGATTTCCTCGTTCTTTTCTGTTTTTGCGTTTTCTATTATAATTTTCGGCCCTAATTAATATGCGGAATATATTCAATTGCTTATTATTACTTTATTAACTAGTTTTTTTTAACTGACTACGCTATTGGCCTAGCAGAGTCTTAACAGTTTCACCGGACTAGTAAGGCGAGCGCTTAAGGCACTCAGCCGATTTTATTTTGACAAATAGCTCAAGGGTGCATGATATACCTCGGCTTGGGCTGTTGCCTGATTCATGCAATTCGCAACCTATTTGAGCTAACGTAAGCTAAGCTACATATTCATACATATATGAGTTATTGAAACATATATGTGTACCAAGCATACATACCTCAACAACTCTGATATGTATTTTGTGCCGGATAATTTTCTAAACTATTTCAGTTCGATAAAGGAATAAGAAAAATAAAACCCTTCCACTTTCATGTGTAAGCATGTACGTGTGTGGAGGTGATATGTTTAATGTTGTTGCAGTGTTGTAAGATTTTGTGTCACTGTCGCACGAGCAGCGTCCTCAAAGGCTCCACGCTGAGGGGACCTAGTCTAGTGTGCGGGAGCGAAATTTACCTCAAGAGTTATTAACTAGTACTTTTTTATACTTCGTAGGTTCTAGGGTTTGGCCACAATCTCATTTATCTCTCATGTTATATGACGAGGTCTCTTAAGAAGGTAAACATGTTAAACCTGTAGGGGGTTTGGCCGTGAAGTGCATTTGCCGGAATAAACAGGCCAGTTTCTGGCGACAGATTTACAGCTTGAGGGTGGTATATAGCTGGACGGTTTTGGAAAAAGCCCTATCTCCATGCTATGGTTTCATCTGCCCCGACTCAGTTGCAAGTCAAACCAGTATATATAGATCGACGCAGTCTCCGAACACGCTATCAACTAATCACTTTATTTATTTATTTATGATGGGTCATCAACAAGATAATACGTTTTTTTTTATCGTAGCACGGCAAAGTGACTGTACTATGCCTGATGGTAAGCATAGTATAATCCAAAAACAGTGGCGACCAGCGAGAGACATACTATCCATCGCCGGTCACCGCTGTCATGCCGACCTGCGTAAGTGTCTGTTCACGTTGCGCTTGAATGGCCTTATGTCATAGGAAGGAGGAAAGACACTGGTCGGGAGATTGTTCCACAGCTTCACAGTACGGCAAAGATAAGACGTAGCGAATTTTTTAGTTCGTATCCAGATAGGATTTACCGTATACCTGTGGCTCCGAAGACCAGCGCGCGTGGTACGGTTATGAAAAGGAGAAGAAGGGATCAGATTGAATAGCTCATCAGAAAACTCACCATGACACAGACGGTAGAAAATGTATGGAGCGGTATGGAAATACATTAATAGTAACAACATTGTAATTCAATTTAAATGTAGTTATACTTTACAGTGTTACATAAATCATATGAACACTAACTCTGAAACTCTGTTTTATTAATAGCCTGATTTTTCTCGACCGCCTTCTTGAATTGATTTCGTTCAACTCCATTGCAGTTCCAGTTTCGTTGAAGTCATAACATATATCCAAAGATTTTTAAAGAGGTCATTGTTATACAAAAAATTGAAATTGAATTTGCACTCACCCATACATTATGTCCATAAACTATAAAACCTGTGTAAGTTATGAGTCATTATACTATTCTCTATGGTAGCTTATATCTAATACTACCATCGGAACAATAAGGAACGTTTCGCTCATGTAGTGAAAATTTACTTAAGCATCTAAAATAGTTATTAGGTAATATCATGGAGTTTTATGATGTTAACCTTAAAACGTACAATGGTTTTGCTGTGGAAGGGTTCCATAAAGCTTATTATAGCATGCACCAAAGTTTTTGACCGCTCTGAATATACCCATAATTTCAGATTTTGCACATAACGTCATCAGGAATCTAATATAAAACAAATTTCAAATATTAGTATGGGAATATGAATCTTAGTAAAATAGTTTTAATATTTCATAAAGTCTTTTTTTATATCACAGAGATATTAGATATAGAACAGGCGGGTCAGCTGATATTAAGTGATCACCACCGTCCATAGACACTAGCAACACCAGGGGAGTTGCAAGTGCGTTTCCAGCCTGTGTTTGGAGGGAATGGAGAAATTGGGGAGTGGAGGGGAGTTCGATGGGTCTCCGGCGCTCTTACTGACGGAACGAAACGCAGCAATGCAAGCACTTTTACTTCACGTGGATGTGTCTGTTGGTCGGATGGTAGTACCCCGGGCGAGTTAACCCATTCATGCCAAAACCAGTAATAATTTCAGCGTGGCTCTACCACCTACGAATCTGAAAGAGTGCGTATTTTATACGAATTTATTTTTGACCACTGTCCTTTTACTCAATAACATGCTTTATGTTAAATTACTACATACATTGTGAGGAAAAACAACAATTTGTAGAATACATAATACCTCGAAAAATGTTCAATATATACTAATATTATTAAGCTGAAGATTTTTTTTTGATTAATTGTAATATCATTTCAAACGCGTTTATCTCAGGAACTACTGGTCCGATTTGAAATTCTTTCACGTATACTTTATCTAGGAAGGCTATAAGTCACATATCATCGCTAAACCAATAGGAGCAGAGTGATAATAATAAGTGTTTCAAAATCGGGGTTTTTTCTAGCGTAAGCCCAAAGTAAGTATTCCACGCGGACGAAGCCTCGGGCAGAAGCAAGTAAAATCTATACTAATATTATAAAGCTGAAGAGTTTGTTTGTTTGTTTGTTTGATTGAACGCGCTAATCTCAAGAACTACCGATCCGTATTGAAAGTTTCTTTAAGTGTTAGATAGCTCATTTATCGAGGATGGCTATAGGCTACATATCATCACGTTAAAACCAATAGGAGCGGAGCACTAATGAAGAATGTCTCAAAATCGGGCTATTTTTAGAGCATCCGCTGCGTGTCAGTGTCAGTATTATATGCGTTGCCATGGTAACATGATAACATTCTGTCAGAAATATTATCATGGTTTATTTTGTGTTCCTGCCCAAAAGTTTATTCTACGTTATTTCTAATTCCAATTTTTGATTATACGTAGTACGTTGCTATCGCAAACATTTTTTAAGTCTATTTTGTACTGCTATTCTAAAATGTTAGTTATAATAATATTCGTCCATCAACACAGGCGAAGGAATTAATCCATACTGCCAATTCTGAAGTTGTCAATATAGGTAGTTCTTTTGTATTCTCTACCCAGTTTTCTTCTATATCTAAGTTAATGTAAAGGTATAAACACCAAATCTTCTATATAATATTTCGTAAATTTTAATCTTCTTAATTTTCAAGACCCCAGAATACATGCTCCGTGGTATTATTTTTCATTCATTTCACTTATACACATTTTTGGTTTGTGATATATTACGTATTATAAGGATAAAGTGTGTGTATATAATATTAAAATAAATACTTTTTGATGAATACATATATCTGCGGTTCTTATATCAACAATATGGACATATTATATCTATATAATAAAAGATTTAACACATATTGTTCGATAATGTATAGCTTAATATTTTCATTACTTTCTTATATAGTGTAAGTGAGCACTGAGGGTGATACATAGATAATAGTTTCTCCAGCTATGTGGCTTATGATAAATGTTATCCCATTCGATACACTATTAGTATTCACATATATAATGTACATGTTACCTGTTACTGTAGATGGTGTGCGTGTCATATTTACAAATATTTTATTTACACATCTAATAACAATTTTAAATCTATTTAATATATTCAAAAAACGCGTGCGAAGCCAATGGTAACAGCTAGTGTATTTATAAAGTCGATTTGTTTTACAATAAATCTTTAGGTAGTGGGATATTTTTGAATGACAACATGAAATTGAAGGAATTCTACTATGTTGCTTGCATAAAAAACTTAAACCAGATGTTTAACTAAAAACTGCTAGGACACGCTTTTGTAAGAGTGTTTTAAACACGTGTTCAACAAGGTTTAAAATTAGACACTAGTTAGTAGGACTCGCGTTATACGCGTGTTTAATTTTTTTGTAGTAAGATCGAGTGTGTCTATTAAAGCAATGTTAAACATATGCATCGCTGTATACAACCATGAGAGATATAATGTATGTCTGACTAAGCAAACTGGTCATGTGAACATGTTTTAATATTCTGAACACGACTAATCTATCGGTATTAGATTTCGGTGAGACAATAACATCCACATCGTCGCTTACGGACGTTGCAAGATTGCAACTAATCTGATTGTTGTTAGTAACTCAGCAAATAATGATAAGACTTGTAGTCAGTATAGCGATAAAGAATCTTTTAGTCCACACCTAACTATCAACCATTCTTTAGTTCTAAATCTGTTGTTAGACACTCATGTGAACAAAACTCTTGTGTAGGCATATCTTGATAAGTGTTTACAGTGTATTACAACCGAAATGACAGATATTTGTTAAGGGCATTGAAAGAGAACTTAGAGTTAACTGTCCCAGTGACTTTGGAACCTGATGTACAAAACAGTTACTGGTTGCACCGCTTTATGTAATTTGCCGCGGCATTGTGATTAGTTTGCCACCCTTTCCATCCCGCTCTTTAACCTTTGATTGGCATGCATACAACATTTGTTAGAGCGTCATACGAAGAAGAGACCGCATCGCACCGCGTCCTTGAATGGTTGATTCTTACGCTTGGTCGAGTGGAGTTGTAGTAATAATCGCTTTATATAGTCCGTGTCGACACTCCTATAGGCAAATATCGGTGTGTGGGACAATTCTCAATCTAGACAATAGTGTCCATCAGTGTGGTGACGAAGAGCAATCCGTGTAGTACTTCAAGGACAACCACTTAGCCGGCTAGCCAAGTGAAACCACAAACGTCACGAGGTATATGCCAATATCGTCCTTCCCAATTACTTCCCAATATCGTTTCCACTTTGTCATATGGCTGATCACAACATAGTTACGCATAAAATATAACATCCCCGAAAATTACACTCCAGGAATAAAACTACCCTCAATTGCGCCGCGATCTCAACGGCGCCACCGGTTACTAATACAGTCATCTGAATCTATTAAGCCTAATTACTATCTTCTTTTCTCTCGCACTTAAGTGACGTCGTCATTAAAATTACAATAACTTTTGTTAGAGTGAATTGATTTTGATATAAAAAAAGACTAAATATTACTCGAAGATATGCTTTATGATTTCCTTGGAGTGGTTTATCATAAACCCAGTATTTTAGCAGTGACGGTGTTCAAACACACACAAAATATTATAAACAAGAAATTGACTGTGCCTTGCTACCTTTTACGAATTAGTCTATGAAGCGATCGCAATGAAATTTGGTATAGAGTTAACCAAGGATGAAGGTCACAGGCTACGATTATCTTGAATATATCGAAACAAATGCAGATCAAGACGCTGGAGAGAGTAATACATATGTGTAACATGCATTTTGTAACGATATTGAGTTAAAGAGGTATATAAATATGTGTTACCAAATTACTCACAAGAGAAACAAAACGAAGATAGAAGTTATGCTACTCATGCAAGTTTTTGACGGAATCTTAGGCTGTCATGTAGTGGATTTTATATTTTATTCATGAACTTGTGTTATTTGAGTCTATATATTTTGTAAATTTGGTGGTGTTTTACGTAATAGTTAGTCTATTGTGCATAAGTGAAGTGAATGGAAAATAATACCACGGAGCATGAAATTCTCAGATGCCACAAAAACTCCTTGGAAGGTTCTAACTAGGGATCCCCCATCTTGTTAGTATATTGAAATGGTCACACGACGCTTGTAATATTATTGTACTTATAACGTCTATTAAAACAAAATATTGAAACTGGCAAGTGCTTCAGCGGAGCCAAAACAAGAAAGAGAAGAAGAAAACTTGCACGACGGAATAACATAGAGATACATAGAGCATGGCATTGTCATTTTCATTCTCTTTGTCAGGGACTTCTATGTAATTTGTACATACCAGCTCTATCATTTGCATAAACTTGTTCTTACCATATTTAATAATAGTATATAATAATTGTTTTGTTAAATAAAACAATTGAGCCGTCACGGGACGCCTGGTATACGTGAAACATCGAAATTATTTTCTATAAGTTATATACATGTAAAGAACAGATTACGACAGGAATCAGCTATGGTATTTTTTTAAATCATAGGAGTTGAACGAACTAGTTGGTCACCTGATGTTAAGTGATCACCACCGTCCAGTTGCAACACCAAGGGAGTCGCAAGTGCGTTGCCGTCCTGTGTTGGGGGAGGGTAGGAATGGGGGAGGAAGGGAAAGGAGAGTGGGAAGGTGAGGAGAGGTGGGCCTCCGTTAATAGGATAAAGTTTGTGTTTTGCGTTGCCACGCCAGCAATCAGGTTTGCCCTCCGCCTATAAACGTTTCATATCAGAAATCGTGGTGGACAAGTGGCTTGACTGATGGAATATCAATATAATGTCCACTGGTTTGAACCCTGGCATGTACGAACAAATTTTTAAGAATCCGCGTACATTTGCTAATTGAAATTGGCAACACCGTCGGCTGGCGGTGAAGGAAATTCATCGCAAGGAAACCTCAACTTGGGAAATTCTCTTGCAGTAACAATATAGATCTGTAGATTTCTTGAGGTTTTTAATCAGCAATACGTAGGGGGCTGGCGTGGTGATTTTTTTTTTCGAACTAACTACGTTATTGACCCAGCAAGGTCTTAACAGCTTCACCGGACTACTAAGGCGAGCGCCTGCGGCACTCAGCCGAATTTTATTTGGACAACTGGCTCAAGGGTACACGGCACACCTCGGCTCGGGCTGTTGCCTGATACATGCAATTTGCGACCTATCTGAAGTAACTTAAGCTAACTATTCATACATATATGAGTTGTTGGAGCATATATGTGTACCAAGCATACATACCTCAACAACTATATATATTTCGTATCAGATAATTTTCTAAACTATTTCAGTTCGATAAGGGAAGGAAACAAAACCCGTCCACTTTCTTGTGTAAGCGTGTATGCGTGCACGTGCGTGGGGGTGATATGTGTACTGTTGTTGCAGTGATGTAAGATTTTGTGTCACTGTTTCGCGTTGGCGTGGTGATTATGTCCATACCTTTCTTCGGGAAGATGCCTATAACCCTGGAGTGGGTCTCTTACGGGCTAATGATGAAAATGCTCATATGCTTTGAATAGGTATATATCTCATCACTTATCAATAGACGTATTTTGTAATGTCTTACTGAACATACCAAATTTTACTCCATTTAAATCAAAGGAATATATACATTCTTCTTCTTCTTCTTCTTAAAATGGCAACATGTGTGTTGACACAATTTTGCCAATGTCAAGTGAATATCCATTCTTACCGAATTGACTCCATCAAAACATGTGTCACTATCTGACATATGTTACAATAAGTCTATATTCGTCTTATCAAACAAATATTAATTTTCTACAAAGCGTGCCAAAGTTTTTAACCGTTTTGAACATAGCTGCGGAAAACAAAAATTTACGTGTACTTATTATACAGTACCTGGGTGACCGAGCCTAGCTCGGTTCTTTAAAAATATTTTTTAAATAAAATAAATTGTTAGGTTTGCCTCACACAATTAGCATTTTTGTACCATAAAAGATATTAAAAAAAGATTGTTCTTTTGCTGTCACTCGGATTCGAACTGGGGTTAGACGGATTTTCGAAGCAGTCGTTTTCCAACTGAGTTTTTTTTGTTTTGAAAGCGGCAGCGAAATTTATCTTTATATTCTAGCAATATTTTATATATTGCCGGAAAAATGTTACAAAAAATCTCTTGAATGAAATCTAGCTAGATCGATTTATCGTCCCTGAAACATCCTACATGCTAAGTTTCATGGTAATCGCTTCCGCCGTTCCGGAGATCCTGAATATATAACAATATAAAAATATACAAGAATTGCTCGATTGAAGGTATTAGATGAGATCGACGACACACAGAAGACACCATGAGTAAATAAACACCAGTTAAAATCCTATAACATCTGAAACTTATTTTGTACTAGCTTCTGCCCGCGACTTCATCCGTAGAATAGTTACTTGGGCTAACGTTAACTTTAACTCTCGACTTCGTTTACGTAGGTGAAAATATTTTTAAGTATTACGTAGGTTAACCCTGATTGTTAAACATTATTAATTAGTGTTTCGATCCTATTGATCTTGGTTTTTTATACCATAGACGGCAAACG
This sequence comes from Antheraea mylitta, assembly GCA_014332785.1. Taxonomy (NCBI): domain Eukaryota; kingdom Metazoa; phylum Arthropoda; class Insecta; order Lepidoptera; family Saturniidae; genus Antheraea; species Antheraea mylitta. The sequence continues at coordinate 4,242,999 of JACEII010000043.1, read as the reverse complement.
AAGAGGTGGGTAACCTGATGTTAAGTGATCACCACCGTCTATAGACACTTGCAACACATGAGAAACCTGTGTTAGGGCAGGGAGTTTGAAGGGAGGGAATAGGAGAGGGGGAAGCTGAGGAGAGGAGACCAAACGATACCCAACAGTTCAAGCACTGTTACTACAGTTTTCTGTGCGAGGGTGGTACTACCCCGGGCAATACCCATTCATACTGAAGCCAGTTATAGCTTCAGCGTGACTCTACCACCTACCTTATACTTGATGATATATATAGCCTACCTCGATAAATGAACTATATAACACTCCAAGATTTTTTCAATCGGACTAGTAGTTCCTGGGATTGAAGCGTCTAAGCAAAGAAACTCTTTATCCTTATAATATTAGTATAGATTAAACTTTTCAAAATATTATACGGAATTTACGGCGATATTTAGAGACAGGCTAAAAAGTTTGACCCGTATTGTATTAAACTTTATGGAACCCTTCCACGGTAAGAAAACCACTGAATGTTTAAGGCAGGTATCATAAAACCCCATGATATGATCAAATAACTATAGAATATTTTAGATGCCTACGTAAATTTTAATAGATTAAATTCACTACATGAGCGAAATGTTCCTTGTGGCGGCAGTAAAAGATTAAGCTACTATAGAGAATTTTATAATGGTTCATAACTTGACCATTGCTTTTATAGTTTATGGAAATAATGTATGAGCGAGTCCAGTTTTATTTCATTTTTTTTATGTACTAACACACTTTAAAAAAAATTCTCATAGAATCAGTCATACTTGAATTCTAATGGGTGCTGAACGAAATTAATTCAAAACGCCAGTAGAGACAAATCAGGCTATTCATAAATTAGATTATTTTTTCAAGTGAAACCTTCTTTAGGTGCGTAGAGGGGTATTTTACAGGAGACAAACTTATAATTTCGCGTCATAACATGGTAGTAAAGCGCGACCGAGCGTATTGCACTTACACGACTTGCAGCTAATTAGCGACACGTAATATACCGGCCTGGTTACGTCTAATATTGACGTTTTATATTTATTTAAAATAATAAAATTTAATTGATCGTTTGTAAACGATGAATTCAGAAACTACTCAACATATCTTCACTCACATATGTATGATTTGGTGTACTCTGAGAGATAGGGTAATTAATATTTCAATTAATGACCTCAACGCTTTTTAATTACAAATTAAATTATTGAAATTAAAAATATCCTTTATTCAATTTAGGCCCTGACTTATGAACGACAAAACTATCACCGGTTTGGAATACAACCCAGTCATCGAGAAGAACTGGCTAGAAACTAGGTCTAGTTTATCTCTTCATGTTGTATATTTTTACAAAACATAAATAGTTACATTCGTTATTACTGGATGCACAGAGAGGGTAGTCACTTCCAGACGTCACCATTGTTCACATATTAGTCCACCCTATAAAATAGCCTTTAGATATTAAAACCCACTTGACATGGTTCTTGAACTTACTATCCGGTAAATCGGTAATGTATTTTGGGACTTTGTGATAAAACCTATTTATTATATTATTACCTAAAAAAACTGTTTTTGGACTTAGTGAGCATGGGATGACCAATTTGTTGCCTGTTTTTAATATTCAAATTATGTTGCTCTTTTACTTGGTCCAGCATATCTAAGTTTTTACGGACATACATTAAATTATCAAGAATATATTGAGAGGGCAGAGTTAAGAAACTGAATTCTTAAAACTTAGTCTTTAATGATTCGCGCGGCTCCATAATATAAATTGCTCGAACTGCCCGTTTTTGTAATAGATTTTTGGTTGTCAATGTTGATTATTGTTATTAATTGTAAGTTTCATCACTTTTGAACAGATGGCGCTTTAAATTAGCTTGTTGACAGAAAATCGTATTAACGAGTGTTACAAATATCTAATAGATGGCGCCACATTGTAATATTGAATTTATTTTTCAATAAATGTCTATATCAGTATTCTAGTTCACGAAATAAGATATTACTAACCGTTGACCCTCTTTCAACACAATGTGTCCTTCGCTACCAATGAAATGAATTGGAATTTGTATCGTTATTCAAGTAGGCTTCTTTACAAGCACTCTTGAATCGTCTAGAGACTTGAGCCATGGGTCTGTCGAATCCCATCTACTGGGAAGAAATGCGTAGGAAAATTGGATAGTGCGTGCTTTCAGAAATACTCGATTCCAATATAGTTATATAAATATACAAACATTTAACAACATACATTGTCAGGTATTAAAATGCAAATATTTAATTCAATAATTGCCCAAATTAGACTCAGTATAACCAATAATCATTTTATAGGTAGTGTTAGGTTTTATAACAAAGTTCCAAACCATATTACCAATTATTCGAATTGTAAGTTGAACGCCATATCCAGCGGTTTTTTTTTTCGAAATGTCTACGCCTTGACCCAGCAAGGTCTTAACAGCTTCACCGGACTACTAAGGCGAGCGCTTAAGGCACTCAGCCGATTTCATTATGGCAACCAGCTCAAGGGTGCACGGCACACCTCGGCTTGGCTGTTGCCTGTTGCATGCAAAATCGCGACCTATCTCAGCTAACCTAGCTAACTATTCATATGTGTATGAGTTGTTGAAACGTATATGTGTACCAAGCATACACGCCTCAACAACTCCTCCATATATTTATTATCGGAAAATTAAGAGTTTTTCAGTTCGATAAGGAAAAAAAGTAAACCCTTCCACTTTCATGTGTAAGCGTGTAGGCGTGCACGTGCGTGGGGGTGATCGTGTAGTGTTGTAGCGGTGATGTATATTTGTGTGTCACCGTATCGCGCAAGCAACGCACTCAAGGGCTCCCTACCGAGGGATCGAATCTAGGCTTGAGCCGCTGCCGTGGGAGGCCTAATCGGGTGATCCATATCCAGCGGGTTTTACAGTAAATAATTTAGTATCTTTCGATGTTTTGTAATAAGTCAAGTGTTTTTTAAGCTTATTCTGCCAACAGGCTGTTGACCTGTGCCTCATGAAGTCTGTATTCGTTTGTACAGAGCTTAAACTTTTACGGTGTTATTACCAAAAAGTTAGATACGTATTAAATATTTGCTTTAAAGAGGTTTCGTACTAAATGCACCGCGCTGGCCCGAGGCAAGTTCGCGTTTTCCTTTTTTGGCAAGCCTAACCTAACCTAACCAAAACGATACAAAAGAGCAAGATAGCGGATATTTAGCGAGCGTGGTGCATTTAAAACGTAACCTTGTTAAAGCAAATGTTCATTTCGTATTTAACTTTTTGGTAATAACACCGTTATGGTTTTGGATAGTTCAAAGTTTAATATTATAAGACCAAAACTCTATTCTCAGGATAAAGTATCATTGCTTGGTTTTAACCTTGATAATATGGCCAAAATATGACGAAATGTTGAGTACCACTTTTTAGGTATTTTGATACTGTTTGTGAAATTCCATTATTTCCTGACATTTTTATGTGTCACCGTAAAATCCTTATACTGCTCTCTCGTCAAAACAAAATGAGTTCTTTTTCTCACAACAAAAGAAAATCTTTCTTCCCTAAAAATATTAAGAGATTTTCAAGAGTCTTAAAATTATTTTTGTTCGTCGTAACCGTGATATAAGTGGCTTGTTACTTCAATAAGTTGCCAAGGATATATTTGCTGAGAATTTTTTCTGTAAAGTTTGAAAGGCAATTTCCAAGTAGTGAATTTATCAGACGATAGATGGAAGAAAAGAAGAATAATATAAGAAATATAAGAAAAGTACAAGAAAACATTGATGTATATATCCTTCTTCTTTTTCTTGTTTTGGCTCCGCAGAAGCACTTGCCAGTGTCAATGATTTCGTTCAATGGACGTTATAGTACAATAATAGCGTTGAAACGTCGTATGATTATTTCTATATTCTAACAAGATGGTGGATCCCTAGGGAGTTTTTTTGGCATCTCAGAATTTCATGCTCCGTGGTATTATTTTCCATTCAATTTTAATTATCATAAAAACATAAAAAATGATGTCTTTGGTAAAGTGAAACACATTAAATTACCATTAAATGATTACAAATTAATTTCTACATTTTTCAAAAGAAGTAAAATGATCAAAACTTGATTAAAATATTTTATTTCATATTTCATTTATCTATTTAAATACAAAATTTTATATAATTCTTTACCGTGTCAAATAATGACGTTTTGACGGTCGCCATCTTTATTGAGAATCCCGCCAATTTTGTCAACACTCACGTCGACCCACCTCCAGACATGGGGCGTCGTGAGGTTCGCGTGAGCGTACGTTATGACATCATCAATGACGATTTCGATACGACTGGAACGCTCGCGGTTTTCTAGTGGAATGGCGAAAAGGGTGTTGTGAGCGTTGTGAACGTCTAATGGAACGCGCCCATAATGATATAGTTATATCAATATAATATATAATTATATAGTTCTTTTCATGAGGATACTTCAATAATTATTTCATAAATATTTAATTCTTTACGTTTGAACAATATAGATTATAATCTAATAAATTTGTTTGATAGACAAAAATCACACTAAGAAATTCTAATTATAAAATCAATCTAAGTGAAAAACCCAAATGCTATTTAATAATATAATAACATGTATCGACATTCATTACACCAGTAAATTAATCCATACAATTTTTGAAGCAAATAGTTACACAACTTTTTATTATATTTTATGGATTCTTGAATTTCAAATAGTTGCCAATTAAAATTCAGAAATTTAATCTATTTATCTATCTATCTAATACCTTTAAACGAGCAATTCTTGTATATTTTTATATTTGTATATATTCAGGATCTCGGAAACGGCGTCATTTATTTCCGTGAAAATAGTATGCATCTATCTATCTATCTAATACCTTTAAACGAGCAATTCTTGTATATTTTTATATTTGTATATATTCAGGATCTCGGAAACGGCGTCATTTATTTCCGTGAAAATAGTATGCATCTATCTATCTATCTAATACCTTTAAACGAGCAATTCTTGTGTATTTTATTTTTGTATATATTCAGGATCTCGGGAACGGCGTCATTTATTTCCGTGAAAATAGTATGCATCTATCTATCTATCTAATACCTTTAAACGAGCAATTCTTGTGTATTTTTATATTTGTATATATTCAGGATCTCGGAAACAGCGTCATCTATTTCCGTAAAACTTAGTATGTAGGTAGTTTCGGGGACGATAAATCGATCTAGCTAGATTTTATTCATAGAATACTTTTTTTAACGGAGATTTCAGGCAATGAAAAAATATAGCTTGAATATGAAGGTTAATTTCGCCGCCGTTGTCAAAACAAAAATAGCTCAAATGGAACTTGGCTGCTTTGAAAATCCGTGTAACCCCATTCAAATCCGAGTGAATATTTTTTTTTGTGAAAAAAATGACAATTTTGTAAGGCAAACATAACAATTTATTTTCATTAATTAAATAATTTTATTTTTATAATTATAACTGAGATATCTTTTTTTATGTGAAAAAATGATAATTTTGTGAGGCAAACCCAATGGTTTATTTTAATTTAAAAACGTTTTTTAAAGAACCGAGCTAGCCTCGGTCGTCCTGATACTTTAAGATAAATTATAAATTAAAATTACAAACTTCTATAATTCAATCTACAGGTTTATTTATTGAAGTGAATCTTTTTATGGCAGGGCTTTAAGATTCCAATTTGAAATCCTTAGTCCAGCACTAGCTAACCATTTTGTTTGGCGAAAAACTTTGCCTCTTTATAGTATATATAGTAAAATATGGTATAGAATATGTCATATACTCTTAAGAAGTAATAACAAGTGGAGACAGTCATAAGGATTAGCGACAGATGTCAAAACAATGGAGTTTAAACTGTGTTACCTTCTACTTTTAAAATTAATTATGGTGTGATTTTTTTAAATTGAAAAAAGTCAATGATTAGTCTCTCTTTTACATCTATTAGCACTCCGAATAAAAATTATATATTTTTTATACAATCTAATTTATCAAACAAAGGATAGGCTATAATACAATGTCACTACAAAATATCAGTCTATACTATCTATATTAATATTATAAAGAGGTAAAGTTTATGAGTTTGTGACGTTGTAAGAGATAATCTCAGTAACTACTGGTCCAATTTTAAAATTTCTTTTAGTGTTATATAGCTCATTTATCGAGGATGGTTATATATATCATCACGCTAAGACCAATACGAGCGGTGCACCAAGAAAGAATGTTTCAAAATAGTGTCTTTTCCTCTTAAAAGCTTCCGCTGTGTATTAGCATTAGCCCAAAGTAACTATTCCATGCGAACGAAGTCGCGGGCAGAGGCTAGTATTAGATATACACAGGCTGCTGTAGCTACGCCGCTGGTCTGACGCAAGCCGCGCAAGCACAATACGGTCGGACACGCTTACTTGCATGTCATTACGCGAAATGATAAATTTATCTCCTGCTAAAAAAATACCTTTAAACAAACCTAAAATAGTTTTCACTTCAAAAAACTAGACCTTGGAGTCAAGTTATCGGAAATTCTGTCTGATTCTGAAGTCTGATTTTATCAGCGTATAAATCCGTGGATACCGTAAATGCACCATATCGTGACCCATAGGTACATAACATCTCTGTTTATCATGCCCAATACGGGTACATACAAACTATTGCCGCCACAACAATACGTTCGTGATCACAACGCGTCCAACCACATTAAGCCATCGACCTAAAATCGTGACCGCTAACTTGTATTAAATCATATTTTAATTTTTATAACGAGTACAAAATGCTGTTTCGTTTACAGTGTATTAATTATAATTTATTGCATACATAATGGCCCATAAAGTAAGTTTTTATCACGGTAATATGCTTAAGTACCTTGTTAAGTCAAGAAACGTATTCAGTGAGCGAAGTATTATATGGTTTTAACAAGTAAATGCTTAGTTTTTTGACGCGTTATAAATATTAAAATAGAGATTAAAGTGTAATTTTTGTGTTAATTATTATGTTTTATTTTTAACTAGCTGACCCGTGCAACTTCGTCTGCACCAAATTGGTTATCACTGGTTTCAATTGTATTTTTAAACGTGGAAAAATTGAATAAAACTAATACCCGATTGCAGCCACAACTACCGTTTCCAGTTATGAATCCAAACTATCCACGGATTAACTGAAACATTACCAGATTACATGTGATATTTTTTTTAAAATAAGGCTAGTACCCGTTCGTAGCATCATTTACCACTCCGTTGTTTGTAGTCCGGTGAAGCTGTTAAGACCTTGCTCGGTCAATAACGTAGTCATTTCGAGAAAAAAATCATCTACCAGGATCAATTAAGATAAAAAGTAACCTACATAAAACTAAATAAACATCTCTACCACGTACTTTCTCATAAATATCTTCAACTTGTATTAAAACCTTTTTGTACTCCATTGTATTAAAGAAAAATATATGAACACCGTATCGAAACGTCAAATATCGTGCAGAAGCGTGAACTGTCACTTGCTTGAAACTATTGTTTAAGAGTTATAAATTGTTTCGAAAACGTATTCTAAATATATTTATAAAATATTTTTATAAATAATCTTTTTACCATTAACAACATAGTACCTTTTAGTAATTTATCCATGTTGATATGCTTCTATTGTAGATTATTCTACGTTGTTACACTAAATATTTGTCATTTAATTTATATCGTGTATTTGTCATACTTGATATTGGCGAAATTACCTACACAGGCAGAGGCCATACCAGAAAGAATCAATCAAGCCAGTTTTATATATTATATTCATCCGAACAACAGGCTACTTGGTTGCCGGCAAGAGTTGCGTTTATTTGTGCATATCGTACCTTTACAGACAAAAATATTGATTTTTAAATAATTTGAGGATGTTTTTTTTACTAACTTTGAAATGTTATTAAAATGGAATTATTATTGAAAGACATTTTTGGTATTGACAATAATGCGCTTGATGGTATTTTTTGGAAATAAAAATAAAAGTAATCTTAACTCATGTTAGAATAGCAGTGATTTTATTATTACCATATTTAAATATAAATAAGTACAAATTTCATCTTTCACACTAATTCAGTTATTAACTCAATATTTAGATCGATTTATTGCTATAAAAATAATATGTGTATAGAATATAGCTATAGGTATAGTTTAGTGCAGCACTGGCTGCACGATAATGATAGCGATAATTGTGGCAGTGTATGTTATCGACGCATTTTTTTTTTTCGAAATGTATATGCTGTTGACCTGGAAAGGTCTTTACAGCTTCACCGAACTATTGAGGCGAGCGCTGAAAGCACTCAACCGACTTGGGATGTTTGGGCGAACAACTCAAGGGTACACGGTACATCTCGGCTTGGACTGTCGCCTGTTTTGTGCAAAAATCGCGACCTATCTGAGCTAACCTAAGCTAAGCTATCTAGATATACGTATATAAGTTATTAAAACATGCATGTGTACCAAGCATGCCTGCCTCAACAACTACTTCCTATATGTATTTTGTGTCGGAAAAAATTATCTAAACTATATGGGATAGGTTAGGATAGGGAAAAATAAGGGTAGAACTCTTTGTCGTTTATATCTTTGCAAAAGAAAAACAGCGTGTAAGCATGTAGGCGTGCACGTGTGTATAGGTGATGTGTTTGATGTTGTAGCAGTGATGTAAAGTTTTGTGTCCCTGTATCGTGTAAGTAGCGTACTCAAGGGCTCCCCGTCTAGGGAACGGACTTAGGCTTGAGCCATTGCTGAGTGGGGCCTAATATAGTTTGCGGAATCAGAATCCAAAATATATAAAATAGCCCAAGTCAACCTCCAACGTAAAGAACTCGCAACTAATGAAATAATAATAGAAGCTAACAGAAGAAAATACGATATCATATTAGTACAGGAACCCTATGTGGGAGGTAAAAGTGTAGTAAAGAATTACCGAGGAGTGAGAGTCTTTCAGGGAAACGGCAAAGACAAAACGGTGAAATCCGCTATAATGGTACTAAATGCAGAAATAGACCCCAGACTACACCCTAAATACACCACAAGTAACATCGCAGTTGTAGAAGTCGGAGCCAAGACCTGGAAAACAACATTTATATCGGTATATTTTGAACCAGATCAACAGATTGACGATTACCTACACCACCTGAGTCATATAATTAAAGAGCTTGGACCAAAATCAATCATCGTAGCAGGCGACATAAATGCAAAGAGCATCTGGTGGGGCAGCGACACAACTGATAGAAGAGGAGAAGATATACTAGGCTTCATAAATCAGCACGGACTAGAGATTGTAGAATGTATTAGCGTACCTACCTTCCAAACCGTCAGGGGAAACAGAGAGCTGAGCAGTGTAGTAGACGTCACACTCTGCTCCCCTGACCTGCTAAACAAAGTGGAGGAATGGAGAGTGATAGAAGACGTCGTCAGCTCGGACCACAATTGCATCACATTCACTTTAGTGAAGGAACAGATTAAAGACAAACCAAAACCAAGTGCAACAAGAAAATATAACACCAAACATGCGAATTGGCAGTACTTTATAGAAAAAATATCTCAACTTAAAAATGACAAAAATCTCGACACCCATAAACTAGAAAGAGCAACCACCAAGGAAGAATTAGAGAATTCCATTAATGAGTATGATGCGATTGTCACTGAGGCATGTGAAGATACATTTCCAAAAATAAAATACAACACAAAACCAACATTCCCCTGGTGGACTAAAGAGCTGGAAGAAATGAAAAAGAAAACACTCACCTTAAAACGCCGACTCCGCCACGCAGCACCTTGCAGAAAAAGCACTGCCGTATCCAGATACCTAGAACAAAAAGAACAGTATGAGAATGAGGTAAAAATAGCGAAAATTAACAGCTGGAAAGACTTCTGTGGAAAGCAAGAAAGAGAAGGGATGTGGGATGGGATATATAGAGTTTTAAGAAAGGCAACCAGAAAGCAGGAGGACGAAATGATGGTAAAAGGAGATAAAGTATTGTCTCCAAAAGAGTCTGTAGTAGAGCTAGCGGACACCTTCTTCCCAAACGATGACGAACACACTGATTTGGAACATCATCGCAACATAAGGAAAGCAGTGGAAGAAATAAATAACAAGGATCAAGATAATGAACAAGACCCTCCCTTTACAATAGAAGAACTGATAAATGCAATAAAAACCTTTAATCCAAAGAAAGCACCTGGGGGAGATGGAATAACAGCGGATATTGTACAGGCACTGGTCGAAAGCGACACGGACTTCCACTTGACCTTGGCCAACAAATGCCTTGAACTGAGTCTCTTCCCCACCATTTGGAAGGAGGCCACAGTAGTAGTAATAAGAAAGCCAGATAAGGAAACTTATACCACACCAAAGTCCCATAGACCCATTGGCCTCCTCCCGGTGATGGGGAAGCTACTCGAGAAGATGATCGTGGGCCGTCTCAAGTGGCATCTGGTCCCCAGACTAAGCTTAAAGCAGTATGGCTTTGTACCACAAAAGAGCACAGAGGACGCTCTCTACGATCTGATGGAACACGTACGCGATAAGCTGAAACAAAAACTAATCATAACCATAGTTTCATTAGATATAGAGGGGGCCTTTGACAGTGCATGGTGGCCTGCCATCAGACTCAGACTGGCAAACGAGAAATGCCCTATTATTATCCGGAAAATAATGGACAGCTATCTCACAGACAGAAAAGTCAGAGTGAGATACGCGGGTGAAGAAATAGTAAAAAGCACTACCAAGGGGTGTGTACAGGGATCGATAGGGGGACCCATTTTGTGGAACCTCCTGATCGACCCTCTATTGAAGGACTTAGAAAAACAAGGACACTATGCACAGGCCTCTGCGGACGACGTGGTCCTGGTTTCAGTGGTGAGACGTCGCACATTAACACCAGTGCCAGGGACGCCCTTGACTATGTTCAGGCGTGGGGTGTCAAAAACAAGTTAAAATTTGCGCCACAAAAGACGAAATCGATGGTCATCACCAACAGACTGAAATATGACGCCCCGCGTCTGAGCATGGGGGGGATCCCTATCGAGACGGACCGTGAAATAAAACTTCTGGGCCTAATTATAGACCAGAAGTTAACATTTAATAAACACATCGCTGTTGCTTGCAAAAAAGGACTGGACGTGTACAGACGACTGGCTACCGCGGCGAAAATAACCTGGGGGTTAAACCCGGAAATCGTCAGGGTTATATACACCGCAGCGGTAGAACCCGTGATCTTGTACGCGGCTGGAGCCTGGGCGAAGTCTGCAGCAAAGCTGTGTTCAAGGAAGCAGCTGAACGCGGTGCAAAGAGGCTTCGCCCAAAAAGTGTGCCGGGCTTATAGAACGGTGTCACTCAATTCTGCACTTGCACTCTCAGGAATACTACCCCTCGATCTCCGCATCAAAGAGGCTGCCACCGTCTTCGAGATCCGGAAAGGAAAAAAGGAGCATGCTTTCGGAGATGAGGAGGTCGAGGGGGAGGTTCAGAGCAGTGAATTCCCGCACTCCGCATCGAAAATCCACCTACAGTACCACCATCTAGAGAGCCAGGAGCAAATAGATAACATCGAAACCCTGGAGTACAAGATATACACGGACGGCAGCGGAATACAAAATAAGATTGGAACCGCGCTTTCCGTATGGAAAAACGGCCACGAAATCCAAACTAAAAAATTCAAGCTGGCGTCCTGGTGCACTGTATACCAGGCAGAGCTCCTGGCTCTCCGGAACGCAACAACAGTAGCCCTGGCGAAAACTGGAGATTCTTACGGAATCTTCAGCGATTCCAGGGCTGCTCTAGACACAATATGCAATGGTGAGACGAGGAATCCGCTAGCAATGCAGACACAAAGTAATATACGCCGCGCAAGATCTGAAGGCAAGAATGTCTCATTGTTCTGGGTGAAGGCCCATGTGGGGATCGCAGGGAACGAGAGGGCGGATGAGCTGGCGAAGGACGCAGCGCTGCACATTAAAACTAGACCCGTATATGACCGCTGCCCCATCTCCTATGTAAAAAGACAGACCCGCCAGGACACTATCCAGGAGTGGAAAAAAAGATACTGTGAGGGATCCACGGCATCCACAACAAAAATATTCTTGCCCGACATTTACTCCGCATACAAATTTAGGAAGACCACAACCCCAAATATACACCTCACCCAACTACTCACAGGGCACGGCGGGTTCTCGGAGTACCTTAATCGCTTTAAGTGCAAAGAGAGCCCGTCGTGTGTCTGCGACCCCAATACACCCGAAACCATAATCCACCTACTGGTAGAATGTCCTGTGCACTGCAAAGACAGGAACGATATCGAAATGAAAATAGAATTAAAATAGAAGAATCAAAATTGAACCAATTGATCTCTGAAACAGAACTCAGAAAAGACTTTTTAGATTACTGCATAAAAATTATTAAACTAGTAAACTTAAGAAATAAATAACACTGGAGACCAAACAAAGAAACCTAAACAAATAATGCAAATTACTTGCAACAACAAAAAGTTAACACAAGTGGAAAACAAAGAATACAGCAACATCATTGTCCCTGACAAATACTCGTCGGGGGAAAGCGCATCCAACAAAAAAAAAATATAGTGTGCGGGAGTGAAATTTACCCCCAGACCACGGCGGCGTGATCTGTGGTTATACGGGCGTGGACGTGAACACGCTCTGTTTGAAGAGACAGCCTGGTACTGATCTTTCGCTGACATTATTGAATCAGGAGGGAATGTAAAAATGTGTCGCGGTCGTCTTCTATACTACGCAGCGTTGGGTACGGGATCATAGTTCGCGGCGGATACCACTAAAGAGCTGGGTTGATTCGCGGCTTTTTCGAAATAACTACGTGTGAGTGATTTTATATACGCCCAGACAGAAAGCATCTCCAGGTCTCTGTGGAGATCCTTATTCCGGATGTACCATGGGGCACCGGTGATTTACGTAGGGCTCGGTTCTGGAGAACCAGCAACTTTACTTTGACCAAACAACTGTACTTCATAATCGGACGGATGCAAGTTTTATATAAAGCGAGTTTATGTCTGGGGGACATTTTATTCTTATGACAAAGCAAATGATAGAGAAGACCCAAGACCATAGCGGCTTTGTTTGGCAGTCTATCTGTGTGTGAATTGAAATTTAAGTGTTTATCTAAAGTGACGCCGAGATATTTCACCTCACCGGCCCAAGGTATTTCGGTTTCGTATAGTCTGATGGTCGACGACGGATGTATTTAAGGTGGCGTCAATCCCAAGTCATACGTTTACGTTTAATCGTTGTTTCATTGTATCTGGTGAAATCTTAATATCAATAATGTTTAAAATAATAACAAAATGAAATTTGTTCTTTGCTATGGAAAAAAATAATTGGTTGGAAATTTATTATTTTTATTTATAAAATATATCAGAGAGTATATAAATGATTGTTTATAAAGAACTGTGTCTGACTGTAATAAATTCATGCTTTTAATTGTGTTTAAAAGTTACTGAAAAAAAATGTTCCTAAACCTATTCTTAAATCAAAATGCGCATTGAACATACAACGTTAACCGGCTACCAAGTGTCCTTTCGGCCTAATACCACCCTGTCACAGAAAACCGACGTGAAATAACAATGCTTGCATTGTAGTGTTTCGTTTGGTCAGTGAGAGCACCGGAGGCCCACCTCTTTTCTCCTTTCCTCCTTTGCCTTCCCTTACCCTCCCCCATATAAAAGTTGGCGACGCACTTGCGACAAACCTGGTGTTGCTGGAGTCTATAAAGGGTAGTGATCACTTAACATCACGTGACCCACCTGTTTGTTTGCCTCATATGACATAAAAAATATATATATATTGATATATTAAAGAACCGGGTATTTTAAAATTCTTGTTCTTTTAACGTTGCCGGCTCTTGTACTAAGGTGTCGCAAAAAAGTCTAGTTACGTTAACTACAAATTTTTTTTTTCGTTATCCTGGAGAACCCCTTGCGTTTTATGGGACAAAAAGTATCCTGGAAGTAGCTTTGTGATATCAGTTATTACTGTGTTAACTTTCGTTAAGATTGGTTCTGTACTTTCAGAGTAATACGGGTTTAGATTCTAGACTTTAATCCTTTATCCTGAAGAACCCTTTGAGTTTTATGGGACAAAAAGTATATTTCATGTAATCTCGTAATATTAGTTATCACTATGTCAAGTTTCGTCAAGATAGGTTCAGTACTTTCAGAGTGATGTGGTGCATAGGGACAGACAGACAGACAGACAGACAAAAATTGTAAAAAGATTATTTTTGCTTCTATATCGATAAGATAGTCTACCCTGATTAACATTTTCAAAAAATATTTCATGTACAGATTTCGACTTGTTACAGTTTTGTTATAGTATAGATTTAACTATATACTGTAAATAAAGTTTATCAAACTGAGGTTACTGTGTTACGCCCAACAGATGGCGCTGTACACAATAAGTTTGTTACTGGAACTAATAGATGATGTTTTATTTGCCGTGGTCGACACAGTTCTGAATTAATTAATCCTTGACAGATTTTTAAGACTCAGATCTCAAAATGGCGGATCATTTTTTACATGGTTTTCAGTAAAAAAAGTTCGTAAAAATCAAAGAATAATTCAAAAACACATTTTATATAAAATTAATGACTTTACAATACATAATTGTTTATTTTCAAAGTTTTGTGATAAACTAGCTATTTTAAGCATTGTGAGCAACATGACCTGTGCCTCATAAGATCTACATTCGTTTTTATGGTGAACCTTACAACTTTTATGGTTTGGACAGTCCACAAGTTAATCTGCAAAACTGACAGATAGATGTTGGATTTGTAACATAATTGATTTTGAATTCAATCCTTGCTTTTTCCTGATAGTTTATCTTTAAACCCCTTAGAATAAGAAATCTTAATGTATAGTATAACTTTGGCAAGCGGATTCTTTCGTATATTTATACCTAACCTATGCCTTGGAAACAATATTTTCTTTGGAGGTCTCCTGGGTCCTTTTACGTACCCCTGATAACATGTCTGCAAAATGTGATGACCGTCGGTTGTATAGTTAAGATGTGAAAGCGCAACAAGTAAACCGATTTACTTTTGACGTTTAAAATAATCATAAATTACGATCAAGCGAAAATAGACCGCTCTGTGGATATTTTAGAAAGAAAAAAAAATACATTGTGGCAAATACATGGACAATACAAAAGTGAAAAAATATAGTCTGTATCACATAAAATAAGTAAAAGAAATTATATATTAGAAGATATTAAAATTGTGCCATGGTATTGCTTCAATGGCGCATAATTTCACATATGCTATCTGCCACCATAGCAAGTGACCTCAGCGGTGATTTTCAATTGTTGACTTAAATGGGTTTAATTAGTAAGTACTTTAACCATTATTATAATGACACTATTAATCACTATAAGCGTGAAGTTTCTAATATGTATATGTTTACGGTAATTCGACTCGTCCGGTAATGCGAAATGTGCATATCATTATCTTTTGTATTATAGGAAGGCAAACGAACAGGTGGATCACCTGATGTTAAGTGATCACCACCGTCCATAGACACTAGCAACACCAGGCGAGTTGCAAGTGCGTTGTTAACCTTTGAGGTAAGGGGGAGGGGGGAGGAAGGAAAGGAAAGGGGAAGAAGGGCGGCGGGCCTCCGGCGTTCTCATTAACCAAACGAAACGCAACAATGCCTAACACTGTTAACTTCACGTTGGTTTTGTAAGAGAGTGGTACTACCCTGGACGAGCCGACCCATTCATGCTGCAATCAGTTATGGCTTCAACGTGACTCTACCACCTACAAAGTAGGTTGAGTAGGTTTTATTGCTAAAAAGGTGTCTTAACAAACTTGATTTTAGTACGGGAATAACGAGCGGATTTAGGAGATAGTCATAGACTTTTTTTTTTTTATTCAAGGGAAATCCTACATGAGACACCCTTCTACTGTCGGGGGACAATGAGAGGGCTATGCCGGACTCCTACAGGCTAAAACCCTTGGGCCGTCTGTGCGCGTAATTAGACCAGAGTCGAGGGTTGACGGCGAGCATGTACTCCTTCTAAACTCTGGTCGCGCGCTATGGTCACCCGTAGATGTTAAGACGGGGACCTATACCTCGAGAGAGGACAAGAAATTCCCCCCTCTTCCTCTTCTTTTCGAAGCTGCGGCTGCGGCAAGCCGTGCTTCGCCTGCACGGGAACTCCTTACGCGGCGACAGACACCCCCGCATCTATCGCCTGGAGTTTAACTAGGGAGGCTTCTGATGGTGGTAGCCTCCCCCCTTCGTCTTCTGCGGCCAGTCCTCCCGCGACGGACAGCAGGAGCGTCGGCAGCCCTCTTGCGCTCTCTTTCTGCGTCTTCCTTCTGTGAGAGAACGTTCTCACAGAAGGTAACGACGAGATAGTCATAGACTAGGATCTTATGTTTTGTACCTATTTTCTTTGATACCTTCAATCGTAAGGTCGCGTAATAGCGTAAATATTTATGTTTATTTTCAATTTTTTTTTAAATACTATTTTAAATTTTAATAACAATCAGTTTACAGTGACTACAACAAAGTTACTAAAAATAGAAGTATTATTTAGTATAGATTGTATTCAAGAGATGGTGTTGTATTTCATTTTGGTTTATGCTGTATGTATGATTTTTTTTTTACAAAAACTCTCTAGAAAGTTCTAACAAGAGGGCCGCCATTTTGTTACAACATTGAAGTTATCACGACACGTTACATTATTATCTGCTCGATAATGGCAGTAAATGATCTAGAAGACTAGTTGCCTTTACCAGATTAGGCCCCCCCACCAGATTAGGCCCCCCTCGGCAGCGGCTCAAGCCTAGGTCGGTACCCTCGGCATGGAGCCCTTGAGTACGCTGCTCGTGCGATACAGTGACACAAAACCTTATATCACTGCTACAACATCACACACATCACCTATACACACGTGCACGCCTACACGCTTACACGCTGTTTGTTCTTTTTCAGAGAAATAAACGACAAAGAGTTCTAGCTTTATTTTTCCCTATCCTATCCTATTCTATATAGTTTAAGGGATTTTTTCCAACACAAAATACATATAGGAGTTGTTCAGGCGACAGCCCAAGCCGAGGTGTGCCATGCACACTTGAGTTAGTCGCCCAAACATCCCAAATCGGCTGAGTGCCTTCAGCGCTCGCCTCAATAATTTGGTGAAACTGTAAAGACCTTTTCAGGTCAACAGCGTTCTAATTTGGAAAAAAAAACTAGTTGCCAAAAAAAAATCAAAATATAGTGTTATTTTCTATTAAACAGAGGTTATATTAAATTTGTTTCGAGTCGAAGATCTGCTTAGTCGTGTCTCTAAATTGCTCCGTTGTAATTGTTTCGCATTTTAGTCACTACGGTAGCATTGGCGTCAAATATCTATATGTATAAAGTGTACATGTGTCCGTATGTCCGATGCGGATCACGATTGCCATCGGCACACGATGATGTCATACTTTGCATTGTTACGAACCGATGTACCTACTTACGGACAATGAATACACATATGTCGCAGGCAGTATGGAATAGTTGGGCATTTGGAGGAAAAACTTTTACACAGCAGATTACCTATTTGCGAGATAGTTTATTAGCATCATGTTAAGCGGGTTTTAATGTCTAAAGGCTTATTATTTACCCGATTAGGCCTCCCACGGCAGTGGCTCATGCCTAGGTTCAATCCCTGGGTAGGGAGCCCTTGAGTGCGTTGCTTGCGCGATACGGTGACACAAAATATACATCACTGCTACACTACACAATCACCCCTACATACGTACACGCCTACAAGCTTACACGGAAGGGTTTACTTTTTTTCCCTTATCGATTTGCAAAACTCTCAATTTTCCGATAATAAATATATGGAGGAGTTGTTGAGGCGTGTATGCTTGGTACACATATATGTTTCAATAACTCATACATATATGAATAGTTAGCTAAGTTAGCTAAGATAGGTCGCGATTTTGCATGCAACAGGCAACAGCCAAGCCGAGGTGTGCCGTGCACCCTTGAGCTGGTTGCTAAAATAAAATCGGCTCAGTGCCTTAAGCGCTCGTATTAGTAGCCCGGTGAAGCTGTTAAGACCTCGCTGGGTCAATAGCGTAGTCATTTCGAAAAAAAAAAGCTTATTATAGGGTGGATCAATATGTGAACGATAGTGACATCTGGAAATGACATCAATCTATGTATGTTTATTCACCAAAACGAATATCTGTTTGTAAAATATGTACTATGAAAAGATAAACCGGATTGAGTTTCTTGCCGGTATTTTTCAATGACTGGGTTGTTTTGGAAACCAGGGGTAGTTTGGCGTTCATAAGCGCCTTCTCGGGACCTAAACTGAGTAAATTTGAATCCTTGCGATTGTGTTAGAGCTTCAAGAGAAGCAAAATATCGTGATGATGGTAAGTCTTTTTCTAAGCCAATCTGGTGACTACCGCCCTCAGGGTGAAGATCTGCCCCCAACCCCTTTTATTGTGTTCTAGCAGGTGTATTTGAGAGCCAGATTCCGCTAGGCTTAGCATATTTACAATGTTAAGATCAGATAAGGTCAATCAAATCAAACAACCTATAAAGTCTATAAAAAGGCAATTTTTTTATGTAATAGGAGCTAAACGAACAGGCTTGTTACCTGATGTTAAGTGATCACCGTCGTCCTTAGGCACTAGCAACACCAAGGGACTCAAAAGTATGTTGCCAATCTGCTGGAGGAGGGGCGAGAAAGAAGGGAAAAGGAGAGGGTGAAGGTGAGGAGAGGTGGGCCTCCGGCACTCTCGCAGACCGAACGAAACGCAACATTCCAAACACTATTACTTCACTTCGGTTTCCTGCGTGTCGGGTGGCACTAACCCGGCGAGCCAACCAATCCACGCTGAATCCAGCAATACTTTTAACGTGGCTCTACCACCTACAAGATCTTCTAAACCTTGCCTTTCCCTTGAATCGATTCCACAGACTATTACGACACGGTTCGCTTTGAAAATAATATTTTTTTGGAAAGGATGACTATCCCTAAGACAGAATTGATAGTTTTATTTCAATGTGGATCCTGGTATTTACTGAATCTAGTATAGATGTCCTACCACCTTACCAGCATTAGAATAGACAAGCATGGAATCAACCTAGTCAGATGTTAAGGGTTAGTCCGGCTAATAATTATAAACCTAACCAACTGCAGCAAATGAAAAAGTTTAATAGATAACATAAAAAAGCCAAGTCTCGCAATTCAGTTCTTCTACCGTAAAAAGTTGTGAGAACCATGTAATGCCAGGTCGGTTACTTTAATAAGTCTCTACTTAAGGGACCCTCTGTCTTAAGTTATTACATTAGTAGCAAACCTAATAACATCTTATAATGACCATATAATATTAAAAATCTTTGTTTTAAATAAAATAGATTAAAATTCAGGCTTCTAGTTTTATCAATAATTAAGTTATATGGGCTCGAAAATGGCCTTTATTTAACATGGGGAAATCCCTAACAGATACCCATCCCGTGGGACAGCTGAGGATGGGTTATGTCCAATTTGCACGGACTAAAACTCCATGGTACCTTCATACACCTTATTGGCGGGGGAGCAGGGATTGCCGACTGGCACTGCGTCTGCTCCTCCGACAGGTGTGGGCCCTCTAAGAGGTACTGACTGTGGTCTGAGGGGTCAAAGATGGTAGACCCCTCAAAGAGGGAGTGGGTGTTAAACTCCCCTGGCGAACTATGGGAGTTACATTGGCATAATACGCCTCCACCACAGGGGCCTGTGCAGTTTACACTGCCAGGGCGACGACAAGTCCGTCTCCATCGCCCCCAGGGCCCATCTACGGCGGCCGGAGGTCATCCCCTACCCATCGCCGCCGTGTGTTTCGACAACCGCGGGAGGGAACCTAGTAGTCCGCTCCCTCTCTCTTTCCGCCGCCTCATTTGCAAGCATGACTGTCTCGCAATAGCAGGCGACTAAGAGCCACTCGGCCTCGCTCTCGACCATCTTACTAACGATGATTTGGAGCGAGAGATCCGGGCCAATGGCCGCGACTAGCTCGCGGCGTGGCACGTCCCAGACGATATATTCACTCACCGTGTGCTGTAAATGACCTGAATTGCTTGGAAAAAAGGATAGTACGGCCGTGCCGCTTTTTTGCTAGACTTGCCGGGGGCACTGCAGTGCTCTTAGATACTTGGCAACAGATATTCAACTTAGTACCAGAATGTACCTTAATCAGTCAAAGAGGATTATTTACAAAAATACATAATAATGCATAAAACAGCAGCAAACATTACTGAAGTCGTTACAAACAATAGTTGAGACTGACTGTTATGACATGAATGAAGTGCTAAAATAAGAAACGAGGTTAATTGTTTTCCTTTTGATGTAGGTTTTGCTGGAGCTTGGAAATATACGAAACGTTTTCTATTTCTAAACAAATTTTATTTTATAGTAAGCTGTTAAAAAAGAGTTTGATATTGACATATGCGAAGGGGCTGGTGGGATCGTGTAAATAGACCCCACCAGGATTATGCTATGTTAATAATAGAGAGCGTAAGAGCGGTTGGTGGCCTTGCTTGTAAACAAATAAAATAACAAGAATCCCAAATAGAAAGCGTGGACTGACCTGCAAATCAGTATCTCATACGGAGCAGTGGCGTCTCGGAAGATCTGTGGTGCCTGCAGATTGTTCTCCAGCGGGTAATATAAGCGGGTGAAGAGGTGCCAATATATTATAACTTCAGAGATAGTCACAGAAAAATTTAAAAAACGATAAAGCCAAATACTTGCGTCGGCGGCGGTATGAAGTGAACCGTCTATAAAAAACAAAGCGGTGCGATGCGTCAAAATTTAAAATTGGTCCTTGTTCATTCAAATTCTTCTTTTTTTTGTAATGTTGACAGCCAGGTCCTTTACGGCATCTGCATGCTCCATACTCTATCAACGAAGTACAGATCAGGAACACATCTCATTATTATGAGCGCAGTTATTAAATTTATGTATAAGAGGGCAGCCAATATGCAAATACGAGCACCTGGAAATTTGATAAACGGTAGTTTTTGGCAGGATCTTGGTCTGGCATGTTTTTTTTGGCCTTTATATTTTATTAGCGGGCTTGACGGACGTTTTTCAGCCCTGATAATAAAAAAGTCTTGACAAATTATCTACCTAAAACTTCCCAAATTAATCACTTTATGTATTGTTGAGAACCGTATGAAAATTAGTTCAGTAGTTTTTGAGTTAATAACGAATAGACAGATAGACGTGGCAGAGGTCGTTGTTTTATAATATGTAGTGATTCATAATCTTATGTTATTTGATTCTATATTTTGGTAATATCGGTGGCATTTTACATAAAGTTCGGTTAATGTTAATGTGCACAAGTGAAATTGATGGAGTGTCTAAAGCCTTTAGGCGGATCTTGGCTTAAAGGTTAATTGTATTTATAAACCGCGTGAAGGAAACATCTTGAAGAAACCGTAGTAGGCATGTAGGGATCTCTCGAAGTCCTCAGGCAGTTACTCAGTTGCAACGATTGGAACTGATCTGTCCATCACTTCAATGAATTGTAAAGGTTGTACAAAGATAAAATATACTTAAGTTAGTACCACTATAGCCAATATATATCTTCCCGAAAGAAGATATGATCATAATCACCTAACGCCAGCTCAAGACGTATCCACATCCGACATATCCACAGTTCTATGTTTTCCCACATACAGTAACGCTATAACAACATTTATCAGGTTCAGGTTTCCTTACGAGTTTTTCTTTCACCGCCAACCAAGTGTTACCAATGTAAATTAGTAAATGGACCTAAATTCCAAAAAAAATTCGTGCATGCCTCGATTCAAACTAATCACATCAAATCACACTAGAAAGTCAATTCGAAGATATGATAACAATGTTGAGGCGTTGTACAAATCATTGGCAGAGGCATTGAGAGAGGCGAGTGCTGATCAACACGAATTGATGGGATAATCTATACTATATATGCTATATAATATTATAAAGAGGTAAAGTTTGTGAGTTTGTGACGTTGTGACGTTGTAGGGGGTAATCTTCGGAACTACTGGTCCGATTTGAATAATTCTTTCAATGGTATATAGCTCATTCATCGAAAATAGTTATAGGCTATATATCATCACGCTAAGACCAATAAGAGCGGAGCACAGATAAAAAATGTTTCAAAATCGGGATGTTTTTTCCTTTTGAGAACTGCTGCATGTTAGTGTAGTTATTCCACGTGAACGAAGTCGCAGGCAGAGGCTAGTGTAAAATAAAACTACACACAACAATTAGGTTTTAATTTATAAAAAAAGAAACACGGTAACAGTCGCTGCCCTATATAAATAAGCGACGACTTACTATTAAAAAGATGGGCAAGGCAAGTAATGGAAGTTGGAAAGAAACTTATTTACCGTAGTTGCTAGTTTTTGCTAGCTGCTTCGCTTGCGTTAATGCAGATTTTGATTAAAATAGATGTATTACTCACTTACAATGTAGTTTTCTATAAGTTAGAGAATTTTTAATTTAGATAAGTGTTCTTTGAATATATCCATTGCATACGAAAAATCAAGTCTTGTCTCATTACTACCAATAGACGTTACTAATAACATAAATTCGAGAGTGAGTTTGATTTGTTTTCACTATTCAGTTGTTCATCATGATATACAGAAAATAATATATTATAGGCCGTTCCCGAGTGATAAATCGCTTCATAACATTTATTATTAGAAAAACAGTAAAAATAAATTTTGATATGGATTGTATTTATGGATCAATTTTAGTAAGAGGACTATGAACGGACTGCGTGTCCAATATAATATTTTTCGAATGTTATTGGGATTACCACGATCTTGTACCGCTTCTGGGATGTTTGTAAATGCTAGGGTTAATGATTTCTACGCTATAATCCGTAAGAGAATAGCATCTATTCTGTATTACAGGCACCGATAATGGCGACCGGCGATGGACAGTGTGTCAATCGGTGGTCACTATTATTTTTGGATTGTACTGTGCTTACCATCAGGCATAGTGCAGTCACTTTGCCGTGCTACAATAAAGAACAAAGAAAGTAGACACAATAATATGATGAGAACAATGGTAGACATGTACGACAGTCCTTTCATGAAGCACTGGATATCCGTTATTATATGTGTGATGTTCACTTTTCATCCTATTTCATATTCATTTGTATAAAGCATATTAATATGGTTAGTTAGTTTTAATTTAATTTTTTAATTTACTACTAATTTATGTATTACTGTATAATTTGTTTTTGTTTTTGTGGACCCTTGTTGTCTTATAAAGAAACAAATAATAATGATAAAATTCTTTTTTTTTAATTATTTTTATCAAAATACAGAATATTTTTTTATGCCCATATCAAAATTTCTCCATCCCAGTGATTCACAGTAGATGAAGAATTAATAATATTTGATAAATTATTCAATGGAACGAGCAAGATTCAAAATTAATTTCTAAAATGTGAAAAAAAACCCATGTTAAATCAATGGGAAAAGTATTGTTCTTTAGGCACGGTTAAACGACATCGGATTTTTTTTTCTTGAATGTTTTTATGGTATAATCATTGACTTGAACGAAAAAGGCTACTTGGTAAATAATGTGTATGACATTTTTTTTCGAACTGACTACGCTATTAGTCAAGCAAGATCTTAACAGCCTCGTCTGGTTCGGTAGTCGGGGAGGGCATCTGTAGCCCTCCTCTAAGGGGTCTATGATTCAGACCCTTCGACCGCAACGAGGCCCTTGATGAGGGGCCGATACCTGCCGGGGAGTAGACGTAGTGCCAGTTCGGCAGCTCCTGCTCCCCTATAGGTCCTCCTATAGGTCATTGAAGGCAACATTGGATTTTAGTCCGTGCAAGTCGAACATACTCCACGTTCAGCTGTCCGAGTAGGATGAGAATCCGTAAGTATTTCCGCATATAAACAGCCTCACTACTACCAAGGCGAGCGCTTAAGTCACTCAGCCGATTTTATTTTGACAACTAACTCAAGAATGTGTATGACTTTTAATTGCTTTAAGTTATTGCCAATAACACCTGTCCTTGAGATAATACATCTGTGCAAAACTTTGAGGATTTGCTTCAAGAATACCGCAGATTTATAACGAAAAACCTAGAGCATATAATGTTTTGTGACAATCTTCGTATATGTCCCTTCTATCTTTTGGGCTCGATAGAGAAGGAGTCTTTTATCATATCGTTTGATAATTTTATAAAAGAGGTGATCGCTAATCTCAAAGTTTTTAACGGACTTTGAAATTGCCACGACTCTCGGACGTATACCTAAATCATAACTGACGAATCTTCGTGGCCTTATTTTATAATGCTTTTGCAATACGTTAAGAGTAAGATATGTGACTCGTATCAAATTACGGTCACCGTCTCTCTCTATATTTTACTCACTCTGAATTTCTTTGTGCGAAAATAACAAATTTGAAAAAAGTTAGTATGACAAAACTTGGTGTTAGCGTCTCCGTAGCCCTAAAGTTCCACGAAGAAAACTAGATTCCCGTTACGATACAATGATTGGTACAGTTAACGTTTTTTTCCCAAATCAAAGAAAACTAATGAATTATACCGAGAATCGGTTATTTTGTATAGCCGTCTATGAACTAGTTACAAAAACCATCTGTTTGACGGTCGGTCGTTGAACTTGATCGCTTTGAATCATCTGATCAGCCATTTGATTGTTACTTCTCATTGTTATGTACGTTACGGTTCACGAAACCGTCTCACTTAATCAACCATCCGATTAAAGAGCCCTGACACCTCTCTTCCAATAGGTAAATGTACAAATGTTAAAGAAAAAAAATGCGTGGTTTTATGAAACCAAGTGAAATTTTTTTTCGGATTGTGGGCATTTAGCTGAAAATGTTTGATTTAGGGTTTTAAAATTGGGTTTTTAATCTTAACGTGATAATTGGAAAATGGGAATGATAATGAGAAACCAATAGTAAACAAGATATACAACCGTATACATTCATTGCAATCGGTGTAATAGAGTATATATACATTTATACATATTACATCAAATAAAAATGTAAATCTAACGTGTCTGAACTTTTCGATTTTCGTGGAAAAATTATTAAGGGCGTCTAGGAATAAATAATAAAATAATTTCATACATTTTTTTAAATCTCTGTCTGTATGAACGCGCATCACTGCTAGAGCACATGGTTCACAATAATCAGGAAGACAATTATCAAGCATATCCTCGAAAGTAACTTAGTCTTTATTTCATTAAAATCGGTCCACTCTATCAAAAGTTATTGTAATTTTAATGACAGCTCGAGTTACGTACGAGAGAAGAATAGCAAGAGTAGTAGTATCTATACACTAGTCCGGTAAAGCTGTTAAGACCTTGCTAGGTCAATAGCGTAGTCAGTTCGAAAAAAGGTTTGGGGATCATTCTCGCGTGGAACGCCAGAACATTCACATGACTAAAGATAATACGTAAGTATATTGAAGTGTATCTGCTGATTAATGCTTTAATATCGATTCTTGATTGGTCTTGAGTGACTGATCGATTGAATGACAAGGAGGACGGCACACCTTTGCAACCGTCACCTCATTTCAACATTCATAATTTCATAAATGATTAGATTTTGTTAACGGCTTCGCTTGCGTTAATATAGACTTGACTTATTGAAAAAGCACATACCAACTTTAGCATGAACATTTTGTTCAAGCGGACATCCGAGAAAGTGCAAATAAAAAGTATTGGCTGGACTGGAGACCTCCGTTTTCGCTAGAAAAAGAATTGCAGGTCAGACTGTCTCGAGGTATTGGTAGATCACGGATTACCTGCAATCATTTTTCCAAGTTTAGTTGTTCCATTTCATCAGATTCGTCATTCCATACTGAAAAAGTTTTAACAGGTACCTACAAAAAAAAAAAATATCTTAGCTGTAAACACTAAAACGCGAGAAATAATTACTTCATACTATGCGTATGTTAAATGACTACGTCCGATACCGCTATGATACACCCGATAGGCGTAACTACAACGCCACCGGAACATTACTAGATCCACCGTATTAGAGATACATAATTGAGATGCATAAATAAGAACTATTATATAGATGGTGTATCACTTAAATAACAATCTGCTATTTAATATCATCTATAGTAATTGCTTTGACTTCCACAGTTTGGCATATAAAAGGAAAGATACCGTCAATCTACGCGCACTTTTATATGAACGTTGTTGTGGGGCGGAGCTCTGCTCGGATGAATAGTCACAGTATTTACAGAATGTTAATGGTTTCGTTGACCGACCAGCTGACAAATACGTGGAGTCTAACACGTACTATCGATAAAAATCTTTAGTGCATTTATAGCGTGAAAGTGTTTTCCATCGCCTCAATTTTTTTCATCCATCTATTGCAAGTCGCATTACAGCCGGCCGCGCATTAGGGGTAAAGCGAAAGACGCTCGACAGAGCAGCCAAGGCCAATATGGCGGCGCACATGGCTCAATTTAAAATGATTCAATAATTTAAATAGATATTATGCTCAGTTTTTAACATGCGTGTGTCATCTGAATGATTGTGTTTATTATGTATTTCGTACTCTGATACGCAGATTAAAATTAAAATGTATATGTCGGCGTAGGCTGGCGGAAAAATATAAATAATATCCTCACCGAACCACCCACTATAATATTATCGTCACAACCAACCCATTAAACCACTATAATAATAATGTCATAATTAAGTTAAAGTAATTCAAATATATTTTATTCAATTTATGGAAGTCAACTACCACCGGTTCGGAAATTACCCTGTCATCGAGAAGAACCGGCAAGAAACTCAATCTGGTTAATCTTTTACATATTTTTACAAAACATAACCCCCATAAATATTTAACGCACTAATCCGCCATTATAATATCGTGAACCACCCATAATAATAATTTTATTAAATATAAAATAATAACTAATTCGTTTGCACAAATTAATTATCGAGAGTCTAGGTTAAACGACTTGCAACGTACGTATGTACCGCGTGTCGTCAAGAGCCAAGACCGGTATTAGACACCACGTATTTGTCAGCCGGTCAGTCAGCTAAACCATTAACATTCTGTAAATACTGTGACTATTCATCCGAGCAGAGCTCCGCCCCACAACATCGTTCACATGGAAGTGCGTGTAGATGTGCGTGTAGATTGACGGTATCTTTCCTTTTATATGCCAAACTGTGGAAGTCAAAGCAATTACTATAGATGATATTAAATAGCAGATTGTTATTTAAGTGATACACCATCTATACAATCGTTCTTATTTATGCATCTAAATTATGTATCTCTAATACGGTGGATCTAGTAATGTTTCGGTGGCGTTGTAGTCACGCCTCTCGGGTGTATCATAGCGCCGCGCGGGTCCTTCTCGCCCGTCCTCTGATGTAAAGGGCGTGCGGAGAATCAGTACCAGGGTGATCCCCTCTGACCGAGGCATCGCTCGCCTCCCGTTAACGGGAGGGTCTAATTTGCCGGGGTGAAGCCGTCTTTAAACGGGTTGCCTCCTATGGTAATCTGCCCTGTCGTTCTTGACTACATTCAGGTGGATCGATCGTCAGCGCTTGTATAGGTTGTTATGGTGTGCGTGTGCGTTTCAAGTCGTGTATCCGGTTGTCTATCATCCTGAGTTCTCGGTAGCACTCCGAGCGTATTCTCCAGGCGTCTTCTGTGCTGACTTCATCATTCAGTCGTAGGTCGAGTGCTTGGAGTATTTCCTCGCTACGAGCCTGGAGCTCCTGTATTGCTCGCTGCGCTTCATCTGGGCGCAGACACGGGTGTCTTTGTTCCGGCGGGTTTGGCCGGTCGGGTTGTTCCAGCTGGGTTTCTGCTTCTTTTGCGGCTTTGGATTGCCGTTGGCGTCTTCGTCTCCTCGTCCTTCTCCTGGCTTTCTCGCCTTTAGGGGGAGGGTTGTTTGCGGGGGCCATAAGTGACGCCCCCGCAGTTTCTAAAGTTGTCTCGCCCGCCGGCCTGGGTCTTCCGAGTCCAGTCCGGGATACGGTGCCGCCACGACGGTTCCTTAATTCCCGTCTGAACACGGGACAACATCTTCTATTATTTGCGGAGTGGGCGCCCCCGCAGATGGCGCAGGTCGCCGGCTCCTCTTTGGGGCGTTCACATTGCCGGGCGGAGTGTGGCCCCCCACACCGGACGTAGGCGATCTTCCTGTGGCAATGTAGGGAGGAATGCCGAAACTGCTGGCAGCGAAAACACTGCGCGAGCCGGCGTTCCCCCCTCCAGGCTTCAATCTGTATAGGCATGCTCTTTATTTTGTCTACTGCGTAGATTGCGCGCATCAGCCCGGGGGTGCACTTGAGAACGACGTAGAAGACGCACCCCTGTCTCCCTCGTCGTCCATTGATTTGGCGGACGTGTTCTGGTTCAAATCCGCGTTCTCTCAATGCGTCTAGTATTACTTGCGGCTCTGTGCCGCAGGGGAGTTCGCGAATGGCGATCTTGAGTCCTTGTTGCGTGTGGGGTGAGTATGTAAACCACTCTAACCCCTCTTGCTTCTCTAGGTAGTCAATTGTGATCCGGTATTCTTTGCATCTAGTGGCATAAAACGGACCCCTTCGCCGTACACGAATACGTTGGGGCCGCGCTCCAACTTCGCTTCCAACTGTGGGAGCTGCACAGCCCAGTTGGGGAGGCGCTCGACCACAATCGGAGGGTAACGCGGTCCCGACGCGGTAGGTGAGGCGGGGGACGAGGTATCGACCGAGGACCCGGCAGCAGCAATCGCTCGGTGGCAACGCTTTAGGGTTCCGTAGGCGCGTACCCTGTAGCAGATCGCGCGCAGGTGGCGCTGCGATCGACGCGTACGTTTGTTGCGGGCGGGCAACTTTTCGCGGCGGAGCGGGGGCGGGTGTGGGTGCGCGCACCTGCTTCGCTGGGCGATCGGTGACGGTAACGCGAGGCAATGTAGTCGGCGCGGGTACCGTGATGCAGGTTTTCTTCTTCAGCTGCTGCGCGTCTGGTGAGGCAGGTGTAGTCTCGCGATTCGTGGCGGCGGGCCCTGCATCGGGTTCGCTGCGCGCAAGGCGCAGCGCTCGACCGAGCGGGCTAGACAACGCGTCCGGAATCGCGGGTAACGAGAGCGTACCACGGGACGCGTTTTCGAGCGCCAGTACGTCTTCCGAGGTGGGCGGGCGGCTCTCGGCGGCGGCTTCCCGGACGCGCAGGAACAGCGCTAGCCACCGAGCCATCCCCTCCGACAGGGTCCCAGCTACAATTAGCTGGGCGAGAGTGAGAATATCACTCTCGTACGCCACTGTCGAAGAGGACGTCCCGGCATTCGGCGACTGACCCGCGCGCGAGGTCGACGGGCGAGGCACGGAGACAGTGTTGCGGTGTCCAGAAGGCATAGCGTGGGTCGGTGCAGGTGGAGCGGAGGCAGGTCCGGTGGGCGAAGCTGTGGTCGTCGGGTGGCGGTGTGTTTGGTCCTGAAAAGGACCTTTTTCGAATCGTCGGCTCGACGCAGGAGGCGGAGCGGACGAGGGAGCGCTAAACTTGCGCATCGTCGCGTAGGTCGGAGCACGGGCTCGCGGACGACACCTCGCACGCGGTGACGACGGAGCCGTCTCTATCATAGCGGTACCGGACGTAGTCATTTAACACCGGCTTAACGGCGGTCGCTCCGTTCCTTTTATAATGAAGTCGAGTAGTAGGGAAAGAGGCGTGACTGGGTGACGCAACTAGTGCGGGTAGTTGTAGACGCTGACATGGCAATCGGATGACGCAACTAATGTGGGTAGGCGTCGACATATAGTATCTTGCCTACGATTGATTTCCTATATTATTCTAATTTTCCAATTATTTAGTTAACATTAAAAACGCGATTTTAATGGCCTAATTCGAATAATTTTAGTTTAATGCCTACGATATGTAAAAAGTTTCACTCGCATAGCAGTTAAACAAAACATTTTTTTTTAATTTAAAATTTATGGTCATGAGGAATTATCGTTACGATAAATTACCGTGTGACGATGCAAACGGGAGCTCGCGAAGTCACGCACAACGCGCAACAGTCTTTTCGGTTCGATACGTCTCCGTAACATCCGTGAGCCTATTTACAATTGGACATCTTTACTCAAATATCCGGGTATAAATAATAAAAAAAAACTAAATTATTCAGTATATTACTTGCGCTTTAAAATCGTTATTGAAATTTAAATAGTTTAAATGAAACAAACACGATGGCTGTAACATTCTAAGTTAGTATTTTAATATAAAACTTTATGCCTCTCCCACACTTGCTTGACGAAATTGATGTAAAATTAATGTCGAAAGTTGTTCCGCTTAAGGCATAGATTATTCGCGCCCACACCTGCGTTGTACGTCCTTCAAATAATTTGAAGTTAGAGCGAGCATACTAAACGCATTTTATATGTAAAAATCGCCAATTAAGCTATCGTTTTGCGTATGTATTCACGAATTCGTTCGTAAAGCATTACCTTATCCTCTCGGCTGAGTTTATGAAATACAGATTTCAAATTGGCGGATCATGTTAAGTCGTGGTGGTTAGAGGTTTGACCAGTGGAATATTATTTCGGTGTCCGCAGGTTCGAACCCTGGCATGTACCAACGACTTTTTCGGGATTCGCTTACATTTACTAATTTAAATTGGTAACACTATCGGCTGATGGTAAAGGAAAATATCATGAGGAAACCTGAACCTGAGGAATGTTCTTGTAGTACTATTGTATGTGGAAAAAATATAGAACTGTGGATTTCTTAGTGTGAAATCGCCAATACGTCGTGGCTTGACGTGGTGTTTATGCCCATACCTTCCTTCGGGAAGAGGCCTATGGGTCTGTAGCGGGTCTCTTACAAGCTGATGATGGATCATGTTTTTGTTTCAGTGAACACTTGTTTTTAGGCCGGTATTTTTTGGCAGGAGATAAATTTATGATTTCGTGTTATGACATGTTAACAATCGACCGTATTATATTGCCACAGTATAAATATGAGACACAGTACGGAAACTACGAATAAACCCTCGAAAACGGCATACTCTCACACAAACACGCACATCGACGAGAGGTTTGAAAATAATTCTTTTTTTTTTATGCCATAAAGGCAGCAAACAGGCTGACGGCCCACCTGATGGTAAGTGGTTACCGTCGCCTATGAACAACTGCAACACCGAGGGCATCGCTGTTGTGTTGCTGACCTTGAAGAGCGCGTTTCAGTCCCTTCTTGAAGAGCCCCATATCATAGTCCTGAGGAAAAACCGTGCCGGGCAACCCATTCCACAACGTCAGCGTACGCATGAGGAAGATTCGAGAGAACCTCGCGGTAGTCGCGATTTTGCTGGCTTTTAAGGTGTGTGGATGAGCAGCCAACCAGTGGCGGGAGGTGCGAGTTTGAAAAGGTGAAGACGGCACCATATTAAATAGTTCCTCAGAGCACTTTCCATTATACATGCGGTAGAGCATACATATACAGCCAATGTCTCTACGAAGTTCTAATGTCTCTAGTCCGCGTGTTAAATCGGGATCTTCAACAATACGAATAGCTCGCCTTTGGACGGAATCAAAAGGAGAAAGCTGGTAGGCAGGAGCACCAGCCCAGATGTGTGAGCAGTACTTCATATAAGGACGTACCTGCGCTTTGTAGAGCACAAGTCGTTGTCTTGATGTGAAGTACTGCTTGGTCCGGTTGAGAATACCAAGTTTCTTAGATGCTAACTTGGCCTTCCTTTCCAAATGACTCCGGAATTGTACATTGCTAGATATGTTGACGCCAAGGATCCCGATAGTACTACAAATATTTAGGGAAGTGCTCTGGAACTTAGGTGCTATGACGAATGGGGCATTTTTTCGTGGAAAATGCACATACTTGCGTCTTAGAGGGATTGAATTGGACAAGATTCGCCTCTCCCCAATCAGAGGCCCTGTCCAGCGACCTTTCAACCTCGGACACAAGGTTGGTCCGATTTCGCTCCACAAGCATCTGAGAAATATTTGCACGACCCGAGTATACGGCATCTCCTGTGCTGTCGTCTGCATAGCAATGAATATTAGGAATATCCAATAGATCATTGATATGCAGAACGAAAAGTGTAGGAGATAGCACAGAGCCTTGTGGGACACCAGCATTAATTGCCAAAGCATCAGAGGTGTGGCCATCGACTACAACTCTTATGCTACGCCCGGACAAGAAGCTCAATACCCACGTGCAGAAATTCTCAGATATACCATAGGCCTTTAGTTTGGAGATGATAGCCTTATGCCAGACTCTGTCAAAGGCAAAAAATTCTATGGACAGCACTGCGAGGTTCGCTTAGTGGACGTGTAGATGCGCATGTTTGTGAGTGTGCCGTTGCGAGCGTTTATAGGGAGTTTTCATACTTGGTGTTATGTGTACTGTGGTATTACGGTAGCACGGCTTGCGTCATACTAGTGACGCTTCGTATAGTGTTCTTTCTTTTTTTTATAGTAGTACGGCAAAATGACTGCACTACGCCTGATGGTAAGCACAGTGCCATCCCAAAATAATAGCGATCACCGATTGACACACTATCCATCGCCGGTCGCCACTATCATGCCGGCCTGCAAAAAGCTGGATATGCATAGACTGATCCCGAAACGCGACGCGCAGCAGCGAATCACTATTACGGGCTTTTTCGCCATATACATGGTGGTTGCGACCCAGTCGGACTGTAAAACCCTACCACCCCGCTTTCGCCATTGCCTCGTTCGTTATTCAGCAGGGTACATCATGTGCAGGTGAGGTTGGCTTGGGTGTCTCAAGTCTTATGATGTTATTTGACACCCCTTACACCCCATTTCCAGTGTCCTGTCTACATAAGAAATTGATATTTTATATTGAGATTATACCATCATATGTTTTTTAATTAATAAACTGTATAAACATATATATATAATTATTATTTTGAGTGCCAATACTCAACACATCAAAAAAGTCTAAGCAAAATGCGTGATATTACAAATTTTACCATTTATATTAATTAATTTCTAAGTATTTACTCAAACAAAGTGCGTAGGTAAGTAAACTTTTTTTTTATTGATGTGACATACTGGCTGGTTGTAAAAAAAAAAATTGATAATGTTTTGTTTTTTCATAAAATTCAAATGACTGCGAATTTGTTTGAATTTAAGTGCTTTTTAATTGCTACGTTTAGTCTTGATTTTATAATTTTACTAACCATTTAAATAAAGTTCGTGACAAAATTGAATTGTTAGATATTCTTTAGGTCATGAAGCGACGTCATTTGATGGCAGATGAAATACAAAGAGCTGTAGGGATATTGCAAGCGGGAAGTAATCAATCTCGGGTATCTCGACATTTTGGCATTCATAGAAGTGTTATTTGTCGTCTTTGGCAGCGCTACAATAATACAGGAGAACCCGCTGAACAGCATCCAGGCCGTAAAAGAGTACAAC
>JACEII010000043.1:4181239-4205459 GCA_014332785.1 Antheraea mylitta | reverse complement strand
GGTAACAGCTAGTATAGTGATAAACAGATAATAAACAATTCAGTTTAAAGATAACAACAGAATTTAATCAGTGAGTTATTATCGACATAATGAAGGGATACGTATTTAACAACAAACTCAATAACTTGCTCCGACGGCTTTACCTGTGTAATATAATTGTTTCTTAAGCAATTAATCTTAAAATCTAAATAATTGACAATATCTTAGCAATAATCAAATTTTTGTTAACGTTATGATTTTAGTAGAATTTTAAAACAACAAAAAGTCGCAGCACGCGGTATTTCCAAACATCATTCATCCAAGTACTGACCGCGCCTGACGTTGCTTAACTTTGGTGATGGGACGAGAATCGGTGTTTTCAACTCTACCCGACACGGTGTGTCCAACAACCACTTTTGTCACACAAAAATGTTGTCAATCACAAACTCAAAGCCCTTCCATAAGTTATTTCTAAAATTTACTTGTAACCTGTATACTATTTTTTGCATGATGGTCGCACAAGGGAATACCTATATCATTGTTTTTATTTATAAACTTCGACCATGGATTTTTTTTATTGATAACAGTAACACCTTTCAATAGTAACGAAACAAAAAAAATTAAGAAAATCGGCTAAGAAATAGACGAGGGAGATGTTCTTAATCGTTTCCCTACTGCCTATTTATATATAAATCATAACTAGCAGGCCCGACCAACGTTTCCCTCCACTAGAAAATGAAAAAAAATCAACGGCAGTTTGTAAATCTAAAGCAACCTTGAATCCACCTTTAACATACAAAAAAATTCACCAAGATCTGCCCAACCGTTTGGGAGGAGTTCAGTCATGAACACAGAAGAATTACAATCGTATATATAAAGATACATTAATTACCTCGACGTCTATTCGTACTTGAATATAAAGCCAGTGTTTTAGAGTAATGAGTAATTCCAATGTGATTAAGTCACGTTGTATTGAAACGTTGGTTGTTTCTGGAAACTGTCGTAGGAACATTTCAACGGACATTTCTTGTTATTATTCGTCTTTTAACCAATAACTAAATGTTACGTAACATGTTAGTGAAGTTATTTAATTATTTTTTTAAAACGTCGAAATAGTTATAACAACGAGAAAAAGTGTAAATGTCGTAACTTGCATTTTGGAATAAATCGCTTTATCATATTCTTGTATAAAAAATACCGCTTTGAATGCCGAGACCGTTCGTTTTCCTACGATTAGATTTTTCATCAAAACAACCTTGGTTTTTGCCTAACTTTACACATAAAAAAATTGCCGTAACTAGAGTAAAATATGCATTCTTTTAAATCAAATAGATAGTGCTTTGATTATGTATGTGTCACAGAGACTGCTTGGAATTATTTGTTCAACTTACAATCTCCATGAATCTCTTGTATAAAGATTGGTTTTTAAAGTTACAACAATTCCGCTTTCTTTCGTCGATAAGGCACGCCAGAGAAGTGACATTTGAATTTTTAAAAAATTTGAAATCAATTGGAGTGCTAATAATAATATTTTAAACACAGGTTTTCTCTCTAATACCATATATTACTATCATTATTAATATTAGCGTGGTTTTCACATCTGTTGACATTCGGATCGGTAATTATTATGTAGATTTTTATAAAGTCAAACGTATGACAAGCTGCAAAATATAATACTTCATATACACAGGCCCCTATACTACACGTCGCTAGTCTGACGCAAGCAGATCAACCGCAATACGGCCGGTCATACTACGCAGAATGTCATGACGCGATATATTAATTTATCGCCTGTCAGAAATACGACTCAACGTGCTTTAAGGTTTCATTTCGCTGTGGGCTAGAGTAGTGATTATGTCCATACATTCCTTCAGAAAGAGGCCTATGACTCTGTAGTGGCTCCCTACAGATGATTTTTTTTTTATGTCTCAGGAGGCAAACGAATAGACGGGATTAACACCTGTTAAGTGATCACCGTCGTCCATAGACACTTGAAACACTAGGGGAGTTGCAAGTGCATTGCCAGCCTGTGTTTGGGACGGAGGGAGAGGCGAGGGGTGGTGAGTTGAGCCTCCGGCGCTTTCACTGACTGAACGAAACGCAACAATGCAAGCACTGTTACTTCATTTCGGTTTTCTGTGAGAGGGTGGTAGTACCCCGGGCGAGCCGACTCATTCATGGTGAAACCAGTAATAGCTTCAGCGTGGATCTACCACTCAAAAATTTGATTGATTTGTGATGATTATTCAGGAAAAACAAAGAAGTTTGAAAATACTTATGTCTGCTGTACTTTGAAGATGTAGAATCACCATCAGGACAGCGTGCTCCCTCTGTCTCATGATACCAGGTTCCTTAAATGGAGCGTGAAGTTGCACTCTTGCAGGGCAGCATAACGGCGCTCTTCTGCAGGTAGGCTTGACGTCGATAACTGTCGATGAATTGTGTCACCAACAGTCGCTGTTTTTTAGATTGTATCGTACTTTTCATGAGGACTTCTGGACGAGTATAAAAAGAAAACCAAATTAAAAACTATACTAGAAACAGAAATGAATTGGTTATTCCATATTTCAGGCTAACTAAGACCAGAAACAGTCTTTTAGGTAATAGTCTTAGGTTTTATAATAAAATCCCAAAGAACGTTACCGATTTGTCGGACAGTGAGTTCAAGCACCATGTTAAGCGGGTTTTAATGTCTATAGGCTGAAGGGTGGATCAATATGTGAACGGTGGTGACGTCTGGAATTGACACCCCTCTCTGTGCATCTACTAAAAACAAAATCTTTGTACGTCATGAGAAGATTCTTAAAGAACGATGTTGGCCAGGCAAACGCCGTCAAAAGCGAGCGCTATAGATCGATAATTTCCATCTTCTTGTGGCTTGAATAGGATAATATGGATATCAATGATATGTGCTTTCAATAGGACGTCGCTGCGTACCACATAGTTCTTGTCACATTAAACATTCTTTAAGAGCGATTTGTGGGCATGATCATCTCAAGAGGAGTTGATTTGAGCTGGTCATTAAATATGGTAAGATATGACCCCGTTACACTTTTTCTTTTAGGATTTTCTTAAGTCACAAATAAGTCACAAACCACAACAGCTATTAAAACCAACATAACCCATGCCATTGGTCAAATTGACCCTTATTTATGCGCCAGAATTATGGAGAATTGGACATTTCGGATACATGTTACCAAGCAAAAAACCAGATCAAGTTTCTTGCCGGTTCATCTCGATGACTTGGTTGTATTCCGAACCGGTGGTAGCTTTGACATTCATAAGTGCCTTCCTAGGGCCTAAATTGAATAAAATATTTATGGTTAGATTTTCAAATTAAAGGTACGAACGTACAGTTCATTATATTTTTGTAATGTATATATAAATAAACTTAATTGTTTAATGCACGAACGTACGCCGTTAGTGGGTGAATGTTATATTTACACCGGCCACGCAAACGTGTACAGTCGGCCTCAATAAAATATGTATTTTTCGGGACTCTGATATAGGCTAACTGGGTTTGATTGACATGAGCCGGTGACATGTTTAAGGCGGACATGGTATATTTTTTATTTGAAATATATTCTTGTTATATATTGTTTATTTTTAGAATCTAAAATAATTTGTGTGGTAACGATCGTTGCAAAGTTCGTCTGTGGAACTAATTACCAGCATGACATATTTACTATCGCTCTCTCGCGCAATAATTCTCAGTCTACATGTGTAATAGATATTGACCTCAAAACTACGATTATTTTCCTAGGCTACTTGTACACAGCTTTGCCGAAAAGAGTTAAGACTCAATAGAAAGAAAGAAAGATACATTTATTCATCACATACAACGCAGATTTATATGTAAATACACAAAAAGCACAAATTAAAGTAAGACGAGACGTGTTGCATAAGGTGAAAAGGATTTTGTCTCAGCGTTAGCTTCAAGCTTGCATGTAGAAGCATTGCAGCGCTGGTTTTTAGACAAAGCCTTTGTATTATTATGACATACACAAAATTGCAAATAAAAATACACGGACGTATTTACATTACGATTCCAAATTAATATTATATACGCCCTAAATAATATAATCTAGTACTGACTACACAAAATACAATATATACCATTTTCAAACGACAGCACACTAGCTCAGAGATCACATGTAGTAACCAGATTATCCAATTCATTCACTTACTAAGTTTCATGCGACGCTTGCCATGCTAATAGATGGTCTTTTAAATGTTTTTTAAAACTAAAACGATGACCTAGTGGTCCCAGTGCAGTGAAATAACTGGGTTCTCCCTAAAAATATTTTAATTTCGTAATTTGTAAATTGAAATTACAATAATTAGTCTGATTTAAATACATGTCGTTACATGTCGCTGACGCGTAACCGTAAGTTGATGTCTTTCCAAACATACCGTACAACGCACCTAAGGAAATTTTCCTTTAAAAACTTCATTAGACTTCTTAGATGCCTTATTTCCAGTTTCTTGTTTATTAAAAGCAGATATCTGATTGTTTCTTTTTTCGATACATACCCTGAACCTAGAGTCCTCTGAAATGCCTAAGTTAATTTCTTAATGAAAATATTCGCGTGCAGTTAAAGCTACCATCTGCTAGGGCACATAGAATTATTAGGGAAATGGCAGCTGGTACGCTAGTGGTAGTGCCTTCCTGGTTTTTCTGCAGTCTATTAGAAAACAGTCTATATCTTCTTACATGGTGTGTGTTGTCGTAAAAGAGACATCTACGAGATTATTTCAGTTTTTATAGATGTTCACCAATTTTTACGTCTTGTTAATTAAGAATAATTGTCAGAATAACACGTTAAGAGACTAACCGCGTTGCTGTTTTGTGTCTCCACCCCATAACGAAATGGGAAATTGCGTCAACGGTGACGCACTATACTCAAGTATACGTGATGTTATTGACGGACTTTGGGAGAACCTTTTTATGAAAGCATGAAGTGTGTTGAAATTTTTTTTTGTTAACATGTTGTGTATTAAAATTAAACAATGCATCTCTGTGTTTATTTATTTTGTTGGCAACTAATCTTATAGAACATTATTACTGCCATTATCAAGTACACAATGATACTACAAGATGATCATTCTAATAACAAGATTGTGCCTGTCTTGCTAAAATTTTTATAGGAATTTTTGTGGCAAGTTAGAACTCATACTTTGTGGTATTATTTCACATCCGCTTTACTTTTGCACAATAACCAAACTATATTACGTAAATCACCACAGATTGTATAAAATATAGAGTCATATAACATAAGATTATGAATAAAATATAAAGTCCACTACATGACATTGGTTGAGCGTGTATAACACATAGTCCATGCGGGTAGGGATGCCGATAAACACTTCGTAGTTACTTTCACTCTTTATTTGGCCAGAGCTTCGGTTCGCAATACTTTTCACGTAGGAATGCGTAGATAACTTTTTTTTTCTCGAACTGACTACGCTATTGACCTAGCAAGGTCTTAACAGCTTCACCGGACTACTAAGGCGAGCGCTTAAGGCACTCAGCCGATTTTATATTGGCTAAAGGGTGTACGGCACACCTCGGCTTGGCTGTTGCCTGTTGCATGCAAAATCGCGACCTATCTTAGCTAACCTAGCTAACTATTCATATATGTATGAGTTGTTAAACGTATATATGTACCAAGCATATACGCCTCAACAACTCCTCCATATATTTTTTATTGGAAAATTGAGAATTTTTTCAGTTCGATAAGGGAAAAAAAGTAAACCCTTCCACCAAAATATGTAGCATGTAGGCGTGCACGTGTGTGGGGGTGATCGTGTAGTGTTGTATATTGGTGTGTCACCGTATCGCGCAAGCAACGCACTCAAGGGCTCCCTACCGAGGGATCGAACCTAGGCTTGAGCCGCTGCCGTGGGAAGCCTAATCGGGCGTGTGCGTAGATAACACCGACATCTCGCCTTTTATAGGCCGAACTATATAATTTATAAGACGAACGAATAAAAAAAACCTTATTTCTTACAAACTAAACATAAGCTTAACTATTTACATAATAATCATAACAAGAAAAAAGATCTTATGACTATCCTTTTATTTATTTTTTTGCAAAAACCCCTGTTCGGGTAAAGGACTCCTCCAAAGACATCCATTTTACCTTATCTTGAGCCACTTTTAGCCAGTCTGGGCCCGCTGTTCTTTTGATATTGTCTTGCCATCTCGTGTGGGGTCTTCCTATGATTTTTTTTCCTTTTGGACCCGTCCACGTAGAAAACCAACTATATAAATCAAAGCAATTACTATTTCCTCATAATTAACATATTTAAAGTAACACAAAAATAATAATTAACGAACAAATTAATATTATTTACGTACATCAATTCTATATAAAATCATTGTTATTTATGTATCTGAAATATGTTTAGACTTACAATTAAGTGTGCAGCGACATCTAGCCTTTTATACACCAAACTATGGAAGTCAAAGCCATTACTATTAAT
This sequence comes from Antheraea mylitta, assembly GCA_014332785.1. Classification (NCBI taxonomy): domain Eukaryota; kingdom Metazoa; phylum Arthropoda; class Insecta; order Lepidoptera; family Saturniidae; genus Antheraea; species Antheraea mylitta. The sequence goes on along the minus strand of JACEII010000043.1, from coordinate 4,198,994 downwards.
TAACAATTCTGCAAGATACTATATGCAACACAAAAATTATGATAATCATCAATCTAATGTTATGCAAGTAATAAATCAATAATATGAATTCCTATTTATGTCATCGAAATTTATATAATAATAATTCTTATCTATGTATTGTTAATAAAATTGCACCAGTGTGAATGTGTCTCACTTTTATGTTGGCGCTAGTATCAATGCGTATCTCTAATATTGTGACGCTGATATCTATGTTCCGGTCGTGTTGTAGTCTCGCGTCTTGAATAAGATGAGCGGCACCGGAGGTAGGGGATAACACTTTCTAAAACCCCGTCAAAAACTGCTATCTTTAAGTTAACAACAACTCAGGTGATATATGATGCATGTTAGTGAAAGATTGTGCAGTTGATTAGACTAAAGTAACGTCACTCATTTAATCATTTTAAGATGGCATTGATGTAATTTATTTATTTATTTAACATATAGAATCAACAACAGTAACATAAAATAAAAAACTAAAAAACATACATAATACTTAAAAATTATTTGAGTCACTATTTACAGTTGACTACAGCATTTATGAATAAAAGATACGATGCGGAAGACAATAAAAGTAAAAGAAACAATTATGAAAAAAAAAAATAAGAAGATAATAAAATAAAACAATTCGATAATCTATAACTTAAAAATTAAGGAAAAAAGATCCTGCAGAAATTAATTAAATAAAAAACTAATTTTAGATCTGATTAATGGTACGGATCAATAGTACTATTAATTGTATAACCAGACAATAGTACAATCGCTTGGTCAATAGTATAGTTTCAGTAATGGCACTTAAATACTTATTAAACAGTAGTAATTAGCAAAATAAGCGATCAAAAATAAGCTGACTGGTATATCTAATATAGAACAAACTATTTTTCCATTTCTGTCGTAATTTTACCGCAAATTTGTGTTCCAAAGTCGACACCTTGATCATGCATGAAGTTACAGGCAAATGAAGGCAAATTTATACATAATATTTCATGCTACTTCCGTACACAGACATACGTTTAAGTTCAAAAGAAAATATAGGTGTTGAAAACTGATTAAAATCATATATAGTGCATAATAAACTAGATTCATCTGTGGCTTTTCTCTCATTTGGTAGGCAATCATTAATACGTGGAAATGTATTATTGACGAGGTTTTTCTCGAAGCTTCGCTAGCGTTAATGAGGTTATAAACTTAGAGTACTTATTGTCGGTATAAATGTATGCCAAATTTCATGAAGATAGGTTGAGCAGTTAACCCTAGAGAAAGTAACAAATATACTGGCTGAATGCTTAGACAGTAGTAATATTTACGAACGATACTCTGCACTCGATTCCACTTCTAAATCAATAAAAAATAGGTGCTTAATATTTGACCTAATTATCTAGAAAAGTAAAAGTTTTTGTAGGCGGTAGAGCCCCGCTGAAGCTATTTTTGGTTTCAGCATGTACTCCGGGGTAGTACTACCCCTCTCACAGATAACTGACGTGAAATAACAGTGCTTGCATTGTTGTGTTTCGTTCGGTCTGTGAGGGAGCCGGAGGCCCACGTCCTTTCCTCTTTCCTTCTTTCCCTTTCCTTACCCTCCCCCTTCTCCCATTTACAGGCTTGCAACGCACTTGCGACGTCCCTGATGTCGCTAGTGTCTATGGACGGTGGTGATCACTTAACATCACGTGACCCACCAGTTCGTTTGCCTCCTTTGATATAATATATATATATATATATATATATATATATACATATACACAATCCTCTACGCGTCTATATTAAAGCAAAGTGTTAATGAACATCGGGTGATTTCACTTTCACTTGAACGTGAATGTGGGTACGTCAGGATTAAAACAAAACGATTTATTATCGGTTTTATTACACAAAATTATTAACTTCGGGTCGCCCATTGTAGCAATCGGTACCGGCCATTGCACCTAGGCTTATTACGATTGTGTTTATACTTTTGAAAGTCTTAGAACAAAGTTTAACTTAGGTTTTCTCGGACTCGCTAGGTTATTTATAAATAATTTCTGATGATCATTATTATTAATTATTCTTGTTGCACTGTATTTGTTCTTGATAAAATAAAACAACGTATATTTTTATATATTGTTTATTTATGCATATTTTTGTAGCCGACATTACTTTATTTAGAATAGATCCGTATATTATTGATTCAGGATGTGAATGGATTAGAATTAATGCTATGCGATAAACGAGACAATCTATTTCGTATCGGAGACACGGATTTTTAGCACGATGTTACTAACTCAATGACTTTTATACAAACTAGTGTGTTGAAACAAAAAATCTTGACTTGTCCGGAACGCGTGAACACCACAGTATAAATTAAGAGACTCCTCTTGTTAATATTAATAATGATTAAATGAGACGGATGTACTAAGATTTCTTTGTGTTTTTATTTATTTACTAGCTGTACTTGCGATTCCGTCGCTCTCGTACTTAAGTCGCGTCGTAAGTAGTATATGGTAGTAGGTGGTAGAGCCACGTTGAAGCTATTACTGACTTCAGCATGAATGGGTCGGCCCGTCCAGGGTAGTAACATCCGATCCACAGAAACACCGACGTGAAGTAATAATGCTTTCATTGTTGCATTTTGTTCGGTAAATGAGACCGCCGGAGGTCCACCTCCCCTCCCATATTCTCTCCCCATTCTTCCCAAACACAGGGTGCCAACTCACTTTCGACTCCCCTGGTGTTGTTAGTGTCTATGGACAGCGGTGATCACTTAGCATAAGGTGACCCGCCTATTCGTTTACCTCCTATGATATAATAAAAGTATTTTTTCAAACTTATTAGACGATCTTCGTCATAGTTTCGTCATTTAAAGCCTATCCTACATGCTACTCTGATCACTACATATTGTAAAAGTCCCGTCTGCTTCCAATAAACCCAAAAACTTCTGAACGGATTTTCATGCGGTTTTCACCTGTAGATAATGTGTTTCAGGAGGAAGGTTTAGGTATATAATTTGACAAGGTTTTTTTATTATACAACGTCCACTGGATCCGCTTTTATCTATATAAACTTAAAAAATGAGTGCGTGTAATCGTCACACGCGATTGAAGTAAAACTTGTTATTTAAGTTCCGAATTAACTGCTAGATGGCACTACAGATAATTAAGCTTTCATTTCATTTGTTACCTACTTACATTTAAACCAGATGGCAGAACGGTCGCGCGCCTCTATATACATAATTATTTTTTTTGCATAGTTCTCTTATTATTCAATTTGATATTTATTATCATTTTTTTTCTACAATGTTTCTTGGGTTTGTTTATAAACTATTTATTGACAAAATCAAAAATATTTAAAAACCGGTTGGTACAAAAACGTAACGCTATATTGCCGTAACGGACTTCCGTTGCTTTGTCGTCCAATTACCTTTTAGTCGCGCCTAAAGAAGTTTTACTTCAATACAAATCAATTGTCGTAGGTAAGTTCAGCATTTTAAAACAGCTGTATCTATTTGGTAAATCTTTATGGTTAATCTTTATTTTTAATTGTCCGGAAATAGTTTGCGTGAAAAAATATATCTGAAAAAATGATTAAGTGAATGAGACAGTGATAGTCAAACGTTCGACCGGTGGAATATCAATCTAATGTTCGCAGGTTCGAATTCCGGCACCAACGGATTTCTTCGAGTAATTCACATACATTTACTAATTTAAGTTGCCAATATTATCGACTGACGATGAAGGAAAAGTTTGTGAAGAAACCTGATGAAGAAATGTCCTTGTACTACTGCCACATGCGGGAAAATATAAAACTGCAAATTTATCGGAATTTGACATCGCCAATACGTTGTGGGCTGGCTCGGTGTTTATGACCATGCCTTCCTTCGGGGAGAGGCCTATGACCTTGCAAAGAGTCTCTTACAAGCTGATGATAACTGTAAAGGAAATATTTGATCTCATTTTATTCTTTAGCACTCCCGGTCGAATCCGGGTCAGGTAACTAGTTTGTAATATTAATGTATATGGAGATTAGACATACTTATGACAGACTATACTATTTATAAGAGGTATACACCCTCTAGACCACATTAAGTAGCGTAACCAATGTTCGAATGAGTCCCGTCACCCGTCAGTTGCGGAGGACATTAAAATTTTGTTACAGTAATTTTAATAGTTGACTGCAAAGCTGGTGAACACATTCAGAAGCTAAGGCGGAGCATGTTTTACTGCGGTCTAATCGTGGAAAACCAGCACAGGTACGATTCAGCACAAAAATAGACACACGTTTCCGTTACGCCACCGTGTAAATCATAAGCGGTAAACGATTTGTGGATTTTATTTATCTATCCAAAATCAAAAACACTTTATTAAGTTTAGGCCCTAATAAGGCACTTATGAACATCAAAAACTACCACCGGATCGGAAAACAATCCAGTCATCGAGAAGAACCGGCAAGAAACTGGATCGGATACTATGTTTTGATATGAAGCTTTTCATGGGAGGTCTTTAAAATTCCGATCTGTAGCCTTTTTGTGCGGTGAAAAATGATGAAGGTAAACACTGTGTCGGATACAATAGGAGCAATGTCTCGCTTGTTTTGGTGTATCGGGCACTAGTGAGCAAATACGCTAATCTCGCTTTCTTTTTGAAAGTTTCACTTCGAACGTGTAAGAACTATACACAAATTATTAATATTTTATAGGGTTAATGATTGAATATAGTCTCATTCGATGTTAAATAAGGATAAAGTCAGGTGGTAAGCAAGTTATACCTAAAGCGGGACTGACTCTCATGAGCAGCTCTCTGGACACTTGTATAGGTGTCTGGCAACATTTTTTCACTTAAAAGTAACCTCAGACTAAGATAAACTTAGTAAAATCTCTATTAACAAGGTGTAGCTTTGCCACTATATTTTTCTTTGCCAAAAGCTTTGACTCATTTGTAAGGATATGAACTTTCGTTGAGCAACTGAGTTTTGGATTATGGTGACCACTAAGCCATTATTGCATTAGTGGTGATAGATTTTATTTCATTTATATTAAGTTTTATATTGTAATATAACACGTACGCTGTGAAAAGTAGTTGTTAGGTTATTAAATATCTAAACAGATACATAATTCTATTGCAACAATATAAAACACAATTAATTATTATATATAGATATTTGTGATACAGTAATATAATGTTATATAAATTAATTAAATCATTAAGATACGATAGTGACTAGAAGCCTGCATTATATATAGGCACAAACATACACAAAAAAATCTAAAGCGTGTTCTGACGTTATGGAAAGATGTTCCTCTCAGGGTATGCTGAAGTGTCCTGCGGATAACTCAGTGCTGATTCTATGGTAATATAGAACGATTTACGGTACGAAAGAAATCATAATATCACTGAGACAGACCCCCTCAGTGGCCATCTTCGCCAACGGAGGACCGGCAGGAGGAGGCGGCGCTTTGCCCAACTCCTCCTGCCACCGTAGCCGGACCTGAGGGGATGTAGTCGGGGGGCTCATCCCCTCATTGCACAGGTACGGCGGATGAGGGGGGGCAGCTGGCGTGTATCCAGCTGCCTCTCTATAGGTAGGAGTCCGGCGGCAACCTTCCGCCGGGTGGACCGTTGGGGCGGCTATTCAAGGGGAATCGAGCGGAGAACGATCCCTTGCCGCCCCAACATCACGGTCTGTCGGTACACCGTGGGGTTTTAGTCCGTGCGAGTCGGACATAACCCATCCTCTCCCCCGGGAGGGTGGGTATCCATAATGGGTTTCTCCACGTAAAAAAAATGGGAATAAAGCAAATTTAAGAGTTAGGTAACACGCATTTTTTTATTGTTACCACAGATAAATTGGCCTTTTGCCGTCGCTTCCGCTCCCGCGTGTATTTCGGACCGCACGTGGACAACGCCCAGGGAGCCACAGTAAGGTGCGGCCTGCATACAATGTCGGTAATGGATTGGTTTTGTGTTATTTATCATTGTTATTTCTACATAAGTAGTTTATGTTTACATAATAATTTCGTAACCCCATTTATATGGGGCAATAAAAAGTATTCAGTATCCAGTGTTCTTTTTCACGGTGTGATCGACTTATGCGAAATTATAATAGAATCCGCCTAGCCGTTTGAACATGGCTGGTACATAAAAGTTGAAACGGTCGAATTTACAAGTTTATAATATACTAATGGACCCGGCGGACATTGTGATGCTTTGAAGTGGTCCGGTGAAGCTGTTAAAACCTTGCTGGGTCAATAGCGTAGTTATTTCGAAAAAAAAAAGTCTTGCTTTGTTAATAAAAAAAATATAAATATCAACCGCAGAGGCCACCTACCGAGTTCAATTGTCTATCTAAACCTTTCTTGAGTCCACCTGAACACTTCAAAAATTTCATCAAAATTTGTCCAACCATTTAGGTTTTCAGGACTTAGAAGTTCAGTCACATTCACACGGACAGAAAAAAAATATAAATAATTGCTTTTGCTTTAGCAAATGTTAGTTAAATGAAACAAGTTTTAAAATTGTACAAATATTTTTTGAGTTTATCCGTTACAAACAAAAAGTCAAACCATTTATCTTTACAATAATACTATAGACAAGCTATAAACGCTGACTTCGACCATATTAAGTTAAACTTAATAATAATTAAATGCAACTTAGCGCCATCTATTGACGAGAATTTTAAGATGGTGTTAGAGTGTGTAGACCCAAACATACCAACAAGGTATGAAAACAGTTTATGAAAGAAGTTCCTTAACGTCCCTTGTAATTGACTGATAGAAGTCGTCACGTATGGAAATAGCGTTATGTCCTTCTATATGAGTTTCTCTACCTCCATCACTTGCTCCTATATACGAGTGTACTTGTGTTACTGTGTATTGTAATGCTAAACGCGTGGAAAATGCATTAAAGCTTTTTGATATTTAGCATTTTCTATGTAACTAGTGGTCGCGGCAGACGTTCTCCTGCCTTGGTAATAATAAAAATCTAGAAGTTAACTGCAGCGCCACTTACCGGATCCAATTGTGAATCTTAACCATTCTTGAATCCACTAGAACAAGCAAAAAGTCATCAAAATCTGTCCAGCCGTTTAAGAGGAATTTAGTGACATGCACACGGACCGAAGAAAAATATCTATATAGATTATTATAATTAACTTTGTATTAAATTATATTATCATAATAATTCTTTTTTTAAATTAATTTAGATGGACCAGTTGTCGAAGATTTGAAATTAAAACAACGGAAATCTTAATTTAATGTATGTATGTAAAATTCGTAAAATATAAAATTAATTCATTATTGTATGTTAAATTAATTCCTTACCGTACGGTAAGGAATTTGTTCCTAACATAACCGTAAACGTTTTTTTACAAGATTGTACCAAAAATAGTAGTCGTTTAAAAATTTCACCCTCAAACTGAAATAAATGTATATCATAATTGCTCCTTCCCCTACGTGACTTGAATTTTTTTTTTTACCAAGATAGATATCAAAATGTTGCGCCCTAAATGACTTGCCGCTCCGAGACAATTAAATGATCTTTCACCTTTATTTAAGTTATCATAGTCACTTATTGGATAATGATCATGGTACATGTTGAATAACGTCTCATAGTGACTCACTTTCATGTCTTTAGCCAATGATATTACAGAGTCATAATATCATTGTCTTTAGCATCCAAAGAACCATCAATATTTTTATGCGTTAATTAGAATAAAAAAAACACAGACTTTAACTCTATCTCTTCTTTTTTCTGTTGTTTTGACTCCGCAGTAATATTTGCCAATGTCAATGTTTTGTTTCAATGGAGATTGCAACATATTTTGCACAATAAGTATCGTGTGATAATTTTAATGTCCGAATAAGATGGTGGCCCCCTTGTTAGAACTTTCTAATGAGTTTTTATGGCATATCAGAATTCATGGTCCCTGGTATTAATTTCCATTCACTTCACTTACGCACAATAACCGAACTATATTACGTAAAACACTACCAATTTTAAAAAAATATAGAGAGAAATAACACAACATTATGAATAAAATATAAAATCCATTACATGACAGACCAAAGTCCCGCCAAAAACTCCAAATCTATTTTTTTTTTAACTTTATTTTTGGCAATCAATCTTTCAGATTATTACTGCCATTGTCGAGTAATCAATAATATTACAAGCGTCGTACGATCATTACAATATCAAGCGTCGTATCAATCAATATTCTAACAAGATGGTGGATCTCTTGTTAGAACCCTCCAGGGAGTTTTTGTGGCGCCTTAGAATTTCATGCTCCGTGGTATTATTTTCCATTCACTTCACTTATGCACAATAAATTAACCATATTACATAAAACACCACCAACTTTACACAATATAGAGTCAAGAAACACAAGATTATGAATAAAATATAAAATCCACTACATGACAGACTGAAATCCCGCCAAAAACTCAAATCTATTTGTATGTATGGATTTCTTCAATCGTTGATAGGGCAAATTCAACAATGTCCGTTGCCTAGCAATCAAATAACAGATTCACTTTCGTTCGTTCGCAAAATCAGTCGAACGGTCCCCGACAAGCGAATATCACGATTTGAAATAAAAATAGTTTGCAATCTGTCTGGAATTAATTGAAAGAATTTGATTGTTTTTCTAATTTAGAAATTTCCATTTCCTTGTTTTTTTTAATTGACGTTTAAAGGTAGTTTTTGTGCAAAGTGAATTCTTATCGATAACTATTAGACGGCCGTGACCTTAAAGTTCAAATGGTGGTTGTCAAGTCAAATTAATTGTACTTTATTTCAGCAGGTAAGAAGTATATATATAGTATACTTTCTGTTTGCTTTATTTATAGAAAAAATGTGTAGTTTTTTTGTAATACTTTATATACACACAGGTAAAAATATAACGGGCATTAAAATCGGTGTAATAATAAAATGTTTAATATTTAATCCTAATAAAGTTGTCTTTTTTATAACTTTATTTTTGGCAATCAATCTTTCAGATTATTACTGCCAATGTCGCGTAGTCAATAATATTACAAGCGTCGTGCAATCACTTTAATATTGCTTCGTGTGATTCATTATTCTAACAAGATGGTGGATCCCTTGTTAGAACCTTCCAGGGAGTTCTTGTGGCATCTCAGAATTTCATGCTCCGTGGTATTATTTACCCATTCACTTCACCTATGCACAATAAACTAACTATATCACGTAAAACACCACCAATTTTATAAAATATAGACTCCAATAACACAAGATTATGAATAAAATATAAAATTTACTACATGGCTTTCCAAGATCCCGCCAAAAACTCTGTGTTTTGTAATGAAGAAGGTTTTTATATTGTTCGTTTTACCATAATTCGCCATTAGATGGTGTTACACTATATGTTATTATTATTAAGCTTCATTTTGTGATCTAGCACGGGCGAAATAATGGTTAATTACAAGCATAATTTTGAAAGACAACTTTTATGTTATTTATATGGTATTACTGATAGTACTTGGGCGACCAAGCCTAGCTCGGTTCTTTAAAAAACATCTTAAAATTAAAATAAACTTAACAGTTTACCTTAACCTAACGGTTTGCCTTATAAAATTAACATTTTTCAACAAAAAAAAATAAATATATATATATATCTCACGGATTTTCGAAGCAACCAATTTCCATCTAAGTCATTTTTGTTTTAATAGCGGTGGCGAAATTTACCTTTATATTCTAGCTATATTTTTTCATTGCCTGACAACTCAGTTAAAAAGTTTTCTATGAATAAAATCTAGCTAGATCGATTTATCGTCCTCGATACTACCTACACACTAAGTTTCACGGAAATAGATGAAGCCGTTTCCGAGATCCTGAATATATACAAATATACGACGCTAAATATATACAAGAAATGCTTGTTTAAAGGTATAAGATTAGAAAGGCACAATAAAGGGTTTATGAGGATGGTAGGTTTTGAAACTCGCTTTTGTTTTGCTAAATTATGAATTGGTTTGCTAATCGATATACGAGTATCTTTTTAATGTATATTTTTATATTCTAAAATCCATTTCTATGCATTAATATCTAAAATATAGTACAGTTTTAAGCCTCATTTTTAATATTATATGCTTGATTTTGGCACCAATTACTTCTATATCCAAATATAGAAACCTAAACATACAGTACAAGAGTAGTTCTTTAGATATGTGAAAGTATATATGTGAAAGCTGTAATCAAGTAAATGCTACTAATTACATTTAACAGCCCTGTTCGTAAATGTCACTTAAATTTACGTTTTGTTTACATGCCTCGGAATTTATTTTAAATAATTAAATAAATTACATACTTAACATCCCATTAGCATTTACAGATCTAGTAGGCCTGGTGGGAATTAATTATGTTTCATTTAACAAAAAATGCTGTTTTTTTTTAGATCGGAAGATTAAAAAAATGCACAAGATCGCAATCTAATAGGTCCAACTATGGCTAAGAACAATTTTGGTTATACAAAAATCGATTAAGATTTTTTACCTCCTAAAAAGAATAACGAACACATGTACATGGAATATTTGCTATATAAATAAAGTGTTAGTGGTCTGTATAGTGCAATTGTCACATTAAAATTATTGCATAGTTTGGATCACAATTTTTTACTTAAACATTTGTTCATTATCTGAAATAAAAATTTTCACCATAGCCTCATTGAATATAATGTTATTAAAGTGTTAAGGAACTTAGACTTGTATAAGCATTACGCATTTAGCAATGTCTGTAGTGGGGCAAGCGTTGCGGTGTGCTTCCGTAGGGAAGTGCGTTTTCTCCTGCGCACATAAGATTAGTACCTGGACGACCAAGCCTAGCTCGGTTCTTTAAATCATTTTAAACTGAAATAATCTGTTAGGTTTGCCTAACAGATTTGGATATATATATATACATATATTTGGATATTGCCATTTTATATATGTAAAAAAAATTTGCTGTCACTCGGATTCGAACTGAGGTTAAACGGATTTTCGAAGCAGCCGATTTCCATCTGAGCTATTTTTATTTTGACAGCGGCGGCAAAATTTACCTTTATATTCTAGCTATATCTTTTAATTGCCTAAAAACTCAGATAAAAAAGGTTTTCTATGAATAAAATGTAGCTAAAATGATCTATTATCTCTGAAACAACCTACATACTAAATTTCACGGAAATCACTGACGCCGTTACCGAGATCCAGAATATATAACAATATAAAAATATACAAGAATTGCTTGTCTATCGATTTATTAAATCAAACGTGAGGGTTAGAAAAGTAAAGCGTTATCTTATGTATACGTAATTAGTAGCCGATACTATACGTCTTTACCTATGAAATTGCCGTCCTGCAGTACTGGCCATTTCAAATCAAAATAATTTTTGTTTGGCTAAGAATTCTAATTTCAAATTAATTTTATTTTAAAAACATGGAATTCTTTTTGCAAAAGTAGTCATTTGTTTATTGATTAGTGTTCAATTTTCATCGCATTTCAGTCTTTTTTGTCATCATGAATACGTTAAAAATTCGAGTAATTATGGTATATGAGTATCGTCGTGGCAGCAACGCGGCACAAGCGGCACGCAACATTAACGACGTTTACGGAGCTAACACTACAAACCAACGCACCACCTCGCTTTGCTCGCTTCCGTTCTGGGAATTTCGACCTAAAAATGATCCTCGCGGTCGCCCGAATATTTTTGTAGACAATGACGAATTAAAGGCGATTATCGAAGCTGATGATACATATTCTACGGCTTAATTAGCAGCAGCTTTCAACGTTAGCGTCAAAACAATATTGGTCCATTTGCGTCAAATTGGAAAGGTAAAAAGGCTTGACAAATGGGTACCCCACGGACTCAATGATCGCCAGCGCGAAGTACGCGTCGAGTCGTGCCTTGCACTGCTCAACAGACTCACAAATGAAGGAATTTTGAACCGCATTGTTAGCTGCGATGAAAAATGGATTCTGTTTGATAACCGCAAGCGCTCAGCAAGTTGGTTGGATCCCGGTTCAGCACCTAAACAATGCCCTAAACGAAAACTTAGCCCTAGAAAAGTGATGGTCACTGTTTGGTGGTCTAGCGCCGGTGTGATTTATCACAGCTTATTACCAAACGGGATGAGCATTACTACAGATGAGTATTGTAAAGAACTGAGCACAATAATGGAGAAGCTGGCACATCTCCAATCAGCATTGGTCAATCGCTCGTCTCCGTTGCTCCTGCACGACAACGCGCAACCTCATACTGCACAACAGACGGTCTCCAAGTTGCAAGAACTGTTGTTGGAAGTTCTCCATCATCCGCCCTACTCACCAGACCCTGCGCCTACAGACTACTATTTTTTCAAGAATTTGGATAACTCCTTGGCGGGAAAAAAAAATTCAATACCCAAGAGGCAGTACAAAATGCCTTTGAAGAATTTGTTGCCTCCCATTCAGCTGATTTCTTTAAGAAGGCTATCAATAAACTGCCACTGCGTTGGCAAAGATGCATTAATTGCATGGGTAATTAAGTCGATTAATAAAAAAAAATCGTTTAAATTTTTTCATACATAACGGTAATTTCATAGGTGAAGACCTAATATAATTACGGATATATGTAGAAATGTGAACGGTGGGACGATCCTCGCGAGAATGATTCCACTCCTTTTGTATTAGGCTTTTTATAACTTTCTTTCGTATAAAGAGGCTTAATATCTCTGTCAGTATAAATACTTTTGACAGTAGACGAGACCTTTCAGGAGCAGACGGAGTTACAAACTCGATGTTGCGTCACGCGCCGTACAAGACCGTCGCGGCGCTGACGCGACTCTATAATAGATTCTCCGCGCAAATCACTTCCCCAGAGGGTGAGACAGGCAACAGTGATTATGATCCCTAAACAGGGAAAGGACCTAAGCAAACCGGATGGTTACAGACCGATTACATTGCTCAGCACGCTGTCTAAAATATTCGAACGACTCTTGCCGGGCATGTTGAAGCCCCATGTACATCTCCGTGACGAACAATTTGGGTTTAGAGATGAACATTCGACTACCTTGCAGCTTACGAAAGTGTTGAATACCTTTGTCGAAGGCCACAACCAAAAACAACATGCCGCCATGGTGCTACTTGATGTAGAAAAGGCCTTCCACAAAGTATGGCACAAGGGCCTACTCTACAAGCTCGCAACACAAACCACTATTCCAGTTCGACTACAAAATCTCCTCAGATCATTCCGAGGTAGTGGTGAGAGCGGGAGTGCCACAGGGCAGCTGCCTGTCGCCGCTGCTATATGCGGCTTATACCAATGACATCCCCGTAATCGGCAAGGCACATATAGCCTTGTTTGCAGACGACGCGGCATATTGGACGACGTTCATGAATCGAAAGAAAGCCGCGTCGCTGTTACAACCGACGCTTGATGCACTTCCCGGCTGGTTCAACAAATGGCGGCTGACTGTGAACGTCGGGAAGATGCAGGTCTTTCAGCCTAGACATGCCAAGAAAGCAGTGCCCCCCTCACACTCCAGGGGCAAACCCTCCCTTGGAGGACGGAGGTAAAGTACCTCGGGGTGACTATAGATAGGGGGCTGACGTTCCGCAAGCATATTGAAGGCATCATAACACAGGCGAGGGTGGCGAGGAGAGTGCTGTATCCGGTGTTTTATTCAAGACTACCCTATGGCACCAAACTAGCCCTCTATAAGACGTACGTGAGGTCACGACTCACGTACGCAGCCCCGGCTTTGTTCGGTTGCGCGTCAGAATACCATAAGCGCAGATTACGAGCCCAACAGAGCCAGACGTTGACAACGATTGTCGGGGCACCACGATACGTGAGAAACTCTACGATCGCTCGCGATCTGAAAATAGAGACCCTAGACGATTTTATAAGCAGCCTCGCCACGAGCATGTTTCGGAGAGCAGACTCGTCAGCGCAGACACACCTCCAAAATATTGCGCCGCTACATACAAGACCTCCCGATGAGGACAATAGCGCTAGAAAACCTTTAAAAAAACAGGCACGAACACTTGCTCGCTCATCTGAGCTTGAGTGAGAAGACGCGCCACCGATAACCTCAAGATGATCAAGATACAATCATCACTATAGACACACCCTTATATCAAGGGTGGCGACAAGTTTTCACCGCTAGAGGGGCAACCCTGGAACGGTTTCCCCGCACCAAAACAGGTGCGATAAGAAAGCAGAGCCGAGACCTTTGCGCTGATATGTATAACGATAATAAGATGTCTTAATCCATCTATTTCATTTTTTATTTACCAGAATAATTACAGTGTGATTAACATTGCAAATAATTTCAAATTTTTGGACATTGTTTTATACAACACAGCTCTTCTAGAAAAGTATATTGACATCTATACTAATTTTATAAAGAGGTAAAGTTTGTGAGTTTTTGACGTTGTGAGGTTGTAGGGGGTATTCTCAGGAACTACTGGTCTGATCTGAAATATTCTTTCAATGTTATATAGCTTATTTATCGAAGATGATTATAGGTTATATGTCATTACGCCAAGACCAATAGGAGCGGAGCACCAATGAAGAATGTTTAAAAATCGGGGCTTTTTTCTTCTTGAGAGCTTTCGCTGCGTATTAGCGTTAGCCTAAAGTAACTATTCCACTCGAATGAAGTCACGGGCAGCGGCTAGTAGTTGATAAAGAATTATCGTATCCACCTAGGCATACATGGTGTAAAACAATTTAGTAGATAACAGAGACTCGATCGGTCGAGTGTGCCATATTGCATCTGATAATGCACTACCTACTCAATGTTCAAGGATGCATAGCAAAATCTGTGTAACGTGATGATTTTTTTGGAATTCGCGTACATTTATCATTCAAACATGTAATTCTATCGGCTAATGTTAATGGAAATCGTGAGAAAATTTTAACTTAAAATTATTCTTTTAGTAACGCCATGTGGAAATTTTAGAATTATTATATGGACTAGTAGTGGGCGCCCAGTGGTCGATATTCGACCATAGTTATTTGATTTTTTAAAGTTTGAACTTTATTAGGGTTCTTTTGTCAAAGGGTATACTTTTATAATCATAGGTTTTCATCATGGCTACTCAGTTATTTGCCATGATCTTTAATTATATCAACGTTTAAAAAAATCTATGTGTAAATGAAAATTGAAATTAATTATAAATTTAAAACAAATATCACGTGGTAAAGCTCTCACATGTTAAGCAAACATAACTTTACGAAAATAAAGAAATTTATCGCAACCCATGAAACAATTTTCAATTAATTTTACACGACATCATAGGTGGGTGGTATTTCTGGGTGATATTGAATTAAATGTAGTCTGTTCATTATGAGAAATAGTGATATGCCCAGTGTCATCGTTTGGAAAAGTAATAGATACACAATACAATCAAATGGTGAATCCAAGACAAAGATGTTTTTAATACTACCATTAGCTTTTGAAAATAAATTATTTTTTGTTGCTACATGAGGTTGAATTGCAACGTTGTAACCGCGGATGTCTAAGTCATGGATTACTTTTATGTACAATATTCTTATTTTGATTATACAAAATATTATTATTTGGCTCATTTTTTTATTAAATCGTCATTTGAAGTGAGTTTGGCATAAAAAATAATAAACATTTCAATAATAGTTTTATTTTATAATATCATTGTTGAATTTAGGATGAAAAATGGTAATTGGAACGTAAGAGTAAAAAAAATACATACATCATACATCAAGTCAATCATACCAACCTCCTTCACAACCTTTTTTGAAGTTCATAATTATTGACGGCTGTCAAAATGCCTTTTTTTATTTACATGTGTGTATAAGTTATGTAGAATTCAAGCAGTAGTGTGAGTAGTGCATATTTTAATTAATTTAATGTACTTCTAATGCATTTTATATAAAATAAACAGCTTTTTGCACTTTTCCGCCATATAAACTTTAACTATGCCAAATTTCAAGTTCACCCGTTCACGGGAAATAGGTTAAAAAGGGGTACAAAGATTTTGTTTCACGTATTAATATATAGATTTCTCGCAGTATGGAATCGTCAATACGTCGTGAGCTGGTCTTGTAATCATGCTCATACCTTCCTACGGATAAGGTGCTGTGGCAAAAGTTTAAATATTAAATATAATTAAAATGTTCTTATAGGCATTTAAAATTGTCAGGTTTATTTGTCAGAACAGATTTAATTTTTATACCGCGACGGTAGTAAACAAGCATACGGGGAGCCTGATGTAAAGTGGTCACAGCAGCCTATAGACGTTTGTAACATCAGAAGTGTCATATGCGCGTTACCGACCCTTAAAAACGAACTGGTGGGTCACCTGATGTTAAGTGATCACCACCGTTGCCACAGTTGCCAGCCTATGTTGGTGGGGAAGGGAGTTCAGAGAGTTAAGAGAGGGGGAGGAGGTGGCCCTCCAGCGCTCTGAATAACCGAATGAAGCGCAAAAATGCAATCACTGTTAATTCACGACGGTTTTCTGTGGGTTGGGTGGCAGTACCCCGGGTGAGCCGACCCATTCATGCTGGTTTTAGCATGGCTCTACCGCCTACAAACTTATAAGTTTTTCACTACAGATTTTCGACTTAAAAAAAGATAGCCAGACGAGTATTATGAAAATGATAAGGTTACCACCATGCATTACAACAAAATTAAGGCGATCATTCAAGCATGTTGATTTGCAAGTTTTACCCACAAGTACGTTGTTTATAGCGTATAAACTAGCTATAATGTATATAACATGTGAAACATTTAATCAAGTAATTTAAAAAAAGACTATGGTGATGTGTGCTTTTACGAACTGAACGCTGACCTTCTTAACAAACTTGACAAATTACTCAACAATTGCGTTCGATTTGTATTTAATCTTCGTAAGGTCATACTTACGATGTATCGAGACATCGTTCAGAGCTTAATTGGTGGCCCATACGCCAGCGTCGGAGTTTGCGCGCTCTGACAACTCTGTATTTTTTTCTATTTTCTCCCAACACTCCCTCTTATTTAACTCCACGTTTTCAGTTTTTATGCTCTAATCACAACCTTAACCTTCGCTCTTCTAATAATCTTATTCTTTGCTGTCCTGTCCATACTTCCGATCTTGTATATTCTTCTTTCTTTATCCAATTTATTCTCCTATAGAATTCGCTTCCTTATGAAATCAGGATGCCATCTACCCGTCTCAGTTTTAAAGTCAGGGTACGTCGGCTTTACCAGTGTCATTTATCAGAATTATCTGGTTAATGCTATATTTAGTATTTGATGTTGACTGTATGATACTGTTATGTGTATGTATTGTATATGTGTAGTATACAGGTAGTATATCAGTGTTGATATTTTATTTATATATTGTGATATTAAATAGGTTAAACATAATTTTATAAAAACCTTACCTTTTACACCTACCAACATTTATCTCTCTATCACCTAATGGTTCACTGGCAGACTATGCCTTCGGCATTAAGTCCGCCATTGCGTATTTAACGCATAACGTGTAAATAAATAAATAAAAGTTACTGTATGACAATGAATTACATATGATTTCAGATATCCACAAAACAATGGACGATCGAATTATTGATTTAATATTTGCGGGGTCTCTGACGTCGCTACCACCAGTCAGCTCGAAGATTGTCAGGATATTTACCAGTTCTACATTCACAGGTAATATAGTATATCTTACTTTGTAACCTGTTTTGAAATTAAATGGTTGTTCAATGTTGCAAAAGTTATCTTACATGACAGATTTTTAACTGGTGTGAAGCTAACATAAAAAAAAAA
>JACEII010000043.1:4151765-4175188 GCA_014332785.1 Antheraea mylitta | reverse complement strand
AACCAGAAATATACCGGGTGAGAAGATAGACACTCGTAGTATTCTAGGATATGACACTTCATGGTCGCCTTTAACATAAAAAATATAACATTAAAACAAATACTAATAGAAAACCAAGAAAAAATTAATTAAAGTTTGTTCTAAGACTTTCAAAAGTATAGTTAGTTACAGACGTGTAAATATAATAATAAACCAAGTGCAATGACCGGTACCAAAAACTACAATGGGCGACCCGGAGTTAATAACTTTCGATATTAAAACGGGCATAAACCTTTTTGTTTTGTTCCTGACGTTCCCACGTTCCCTTTGAAACGAAAGTAAAATCATCTGACGGGCATTGACACTGTGCTTTAACACAGACGCGCAGGAGATTGTGTATAATTTTTGTATTTTTCTAGATTATTAGGTGAAATATTAAACACCTATTTTTTATTAAGTTAGAACGAGAATCGAGTGCAGAATGTCCTCCAGAAATATTGCTGCTGTCTAAACAGTCATTTGGTACATTGTTCTCAGAAGATAGTTTAAATACAAATTAAGGGTAAAAGCTAGTTTAAAATAAAAATCAATCAATCTGACGATACTAAATAAAGCTCCAAGATAACGTTATGATTTTGCTGCACTACGAACCCAAATTCGTGTTCGCTATCAAATCAATCTACGATTAGATAGTATACTATAGCAGAATAATCAATAATTAGACATTCAACTCCTCTAGCTATAATAAGAGCTATGAACTGTAAAATAGAACTAGATCGCGTGATATCCAGTAATAGCGAATACTCTGTCAGGGAATTGCGGTGCGGTTACTAGGTTGAGGCAATTTATCCATATAAAATTCACTTCAAAAGTATTCTTTTGCAAGGTCACTTGATTCAGCGAACGTCTAGGTTAAATTTATTTTCTTAAGCTGTTTTGAGGTATAACGTTTTTTTGTATAGAATCTTTGAAGCTTCGTTAACACGCGAGAGAGCCGCGTAAAGCAGGACGTGCAAAAAGTAACTAAGACTGAGTTTTTTTTTGTGTCATAGGAGGCAAATTATCATAGACACTAGCAACACCAAGGGAGTCGCAAATGCAATACCAGCCTGTGTTTGAAGGGAGAAGGGAGAGAGGGAGGGATGGAGAGCAAAGTGGAAGGGAGGGAAGAGAGGGGACATGGGCCTTCGACGCTCTTTGACCGAACGAAACCCAACTATGCAGGCACCGTTACTTCACGTCGGTTTTCTAGGGTGGTACTACCCCGGACGAACCGACCCATTCATGCTGAAATAGCTTCAGCGTGGCTCTACCACATATAAGTACCCAGGTTCTAATGACGCACCATATTTTTATTTTACTACAAAGTGTTTTAAGCTGGATATACATTTATTAGCTCCCATTGAAGGTATAATCGTAAGTAGTCTAAATAATAATTTTAAAAGTATTTCGTATTCAAGTGTAAGTTACGTCAAAATCGGTTAAGCGTTTTCGACAAACAAACGAACTTGCCTTAATTTCATTCAGTCATTTGCCCATATTTTGATCTCTATTTTAGTGCACATTATAAATTACTATAACGTCGTGTATGTTATAATTAAAAAAAAAGATTCAATTATATTCAAAAATAATAAATATTTCCTTTCTCAGTTATCAAATGTTATTTTTTCCTATGACTTCGCTGGGGTTGATGTAGACTTGAATAATTCCTTTAGTCCTTTTTTTAAATGAAAGCAACCTCTAACTGTACTCTGAAAATGTGTATGCGAAATTTCATGACGATCACTTCACTTTCGCATTTTCATAACTCACTTTCGCATTTTCGTCTCATTTTCGCATTTATTATAATATTAATCAGAATTAGATCAGAAATTCGCTTGGTAAAAATAATTGATAGTAACATATCGACATTTGATATATATATTTGGATAAACGTACAAACTTCACGGGGCCAACATATTTATTATTTCGATAAAGGCGAGGTATGAATCGCGTGACCACGTAGCGTGACTCGTCCGTAAAGATACCGAATGTGGGCGCGCCTTAATGGCAGTTTGTCTACAGCGCGTCTGCTTTATATAATGTCGTATGAGAAACAAAAACAATTTCTCAAATAACTCCATATTATTATAACGTGTTTTGAACTATTGTCGTATTTTGTAAAAACTTTGCTTTATGTTGGATTAAATAATAGAGCAATTATTCTACACTGTGTTCATTTTTCTTTTCGAGCTTATTACACAAGGCTAATTTTAATTTAAATCTTTTACAGCTTCACCGGACTACCACTGTGTTCGTCGCACTGCCCCTGTGTTTTAATGTTCATGTCTTCTTCTGCTAACCCTTATCCCACCTAAGTAGGGTCGGCACAGTATTCACATCTTTAATATACAATCCATCTATGCTTTTTCCTGTCTTCCTCTATTCGAATATCCTTTTTAGTGAAAACATTTATTGTTAAATGGGTATCATCTCTTTTCATAATATGCTAGTACCATACTAACCTATTGACCCCCAATTTCTCTTTCACTGATGCTGTTTTCAAACTTCCTCCGACACACTCATTCTTTTATCTATTCTAGATACATCACACATCTACCTTTATATTCGCGTCTCTACCACATGTAATATTTTCTCATCCGTCTCTCCCGTAGCCCAGCACTCAGATCCATATAATACGACTGGTTTTATTATATTTTTATACACCTTTCTCTGCAGTTTCAACGACATTGACAAACATTTTTTTTTATTAAAGGAGGCAAACGAACTGGTGGGTCACGTGATGTTAAGTGATCACCACCGTCTAAAGACACTAGTGACATCAGGGAAGTCGCAAGTGCGGTGCCAGCCTGTATATGAGAAAGGGGGAGGGGAAGGAAAGGGAAAGAAGGAAAGAGGAAGGGATATGGGCCTCCGGCGTTCTCACTGACCGAACGAAACACAACAATGCAAGCATTGTTATTTCACGTCGGTTTTCTGTGAGAGGGGTGGTCTTACCCCGGACGAGCCGACCCATTCATGCTGAAACCAGTAATAGCTTCAGCGTAGCTCTACCACCTATCACACTACCCCAAGACATCTTTCGCCCTTTCATCTATCCTGCATTTATTCTATACCTTACGTTCTTTTCTATGCCACCGTCGTTTTGGATCAACAAACCAAGGAACCATCGTGTATGAACTACGTATTACATGTATTTGAAACGGTTGATACTTTTATATACGTCTCGTGGACGGCTGAGGTGAATGATGCTTTGTCTGTTATTGGCTAGAGATGATCCAGCGGTGTAAGCCTTGATGCCACTCGGAGGTTCTACCTACCTCACTAGGCCATAGCTTCGTTGTCATACCAACTGAATACATTTCGCGTCTAATTCTACACTAGTATTAATCTTCACAACAGAGAATTACAATGACAGATTTATTAGTTTGTCCAAGCTAGTAGAAATCCAATCGTGTACTGATATCCTATCACCAGATTAGGCCCCCCTCGACAGCGGCTAGGTATTCTAGGTCCGTTCCCTCGGCGTGGAGCTCTTGAGTGCGCAGCTAGCACGAAACAGTGACACAAAATCTTACATCACTGCAACAAAATTACACATATCACCTCCACACACGTGGACGCATACACGCTTATACATGAAAGTGGAAGGATTTTGTTTCTTTCCCTTATCGAACTGAAATAGTTCAGAAAATTATTAATAGTTTAGAAAATTATCCGATACAAAATATATATAAGAGTTGTTGAGGTATGTATGCATGGTACACATATATGTCCCAACAACTCATATATATATGTATGAATAGTTAGGTTAGTTCAGATAGGTCGCGAATTGCACGTATCAGACAACAGCCCAAGCCGATGTGTGCCTTGCACCCTTGAGCTAGTTGTCAAATAAAATCGGCCGAGTGCCCTGAGCGCTCGCCTTAGTAGTCCGGTGAAGCTGTTAATCCAGCTTATCTAAGTTTTTGTGGACATACATTAAATTATCAAGAATATATAGAAAAAAAAAGGGTAGAGTTAAGATACCGATAATTAGTGAATGCTTACAACATGACAGACTAAGATCCCGTCATAAACTCCATATTTAACTGTGTATAAACAATCTTTCGAATATTTCATAATTATATATAAAACTATTCTCAGTACGGTTTTAATATTGAATAATGATTATTTCAGACACAACGATGGAGCGGAACACGTTGATGGCGAAATGTTATCCGCGTATTAAAGATTACTGCCGGGAGAAACATGGTTTGGAATTTCAAGTAAGTTTACTTAATAATAATCACGTATTAATATATATGCTATAAAAGTAATTTAATCTAATATCTATTAACAGTTTTTATTAATTTTGGCATCGGTTAATTTCAGTCTCATCGATCGACCTAAATTCTAATTATTTTTTTACGTCGATAGGAAACGGGTGCGGTCTTCCACGAATCGCATCCGAAGCGCTTATTTTCTTAAGATACTATAAAAATTGATGTGCCCCATTTCATCCGTTTTCATATCTAAATTCGATTTAAGGGCTAGTCGTATCCAACGAACGAAGTTTCAGATAACCTAATTGATCAATAACATTTTAATAAATGCTATACTTTACTCATATGTCTGAATGCTTTTAATTTACTTTTAAAAATTAATGACAAGAATTGTTGCAATTAATAACGTATATTACTTATGTATTTAAATCATAGTATGATTGTGTATTATGTCTACGATATTTTATTCTTATTTACTACTAGCCTCGGCCCGCGACTTCGTTCGCGTTCTCAAAAGGAAAAAACATCCCGATTTTGAAACATTTTTCATCTGTGCTCCGCACCTATTGGTCTTAGCGTGATGATATGTAGCCTATAACCATTATCGATAAATGAGCTATATAACACTGAAAGAATTATTCAAATCGGACCAGTAGTTCCTGAGATTACCCCCTACAACATCACAACGTCACAAACTCACAAACTTTACCTCTTTATAATACTAGTATAGACTAGTATAGATTAGTAACTTCCCGCGGCTTGACACGCTTTTTTATACAGTAATTATTTTTGACACTTTATTTTATATATTTATATGTAAAAAAGACAAACTAACGTAATAACAATAGATTTGATCTAAACTTTAACCCATTTATCTAAAAATTGAATTTTCAAAAAAAATCCTAATAAAATAGATGGATCGAATCAATAGTCATAAATATCGTGGATACGATATAGGATAATTAAATTTTGTCCATAATCTATACCTTTGTGATGGATATATTTAGATGTTAAAATAAATAATTGTGAATTCTGCCTACCGGGTGATTTAATGTGGCAATGAATATAGTTATCGGAAGCTCTCTCAAACTATATGAATAAATACATATATAATATATTTTGGGGTGTAAGGGGTGTCGAGTAACATCTTAAAACTTGAGACACTCGAGCCAACCTCACCTGCACGTGGTGCACCCTGCTGATCAATGAACGAGGCAATGGCGAGAGCGGGGTGGTAGGGTTTTACAGCCTGACTGAGTCGCAACCACCATGTATATGACGAAAAAAAAGTTAACGGTTTGCGATCGTAAGTATATATGAAACATACGCTCAATCGCGGGATAAAAAAGTATACAATTGATTGAGATGAGAAAGAGAAAACATACACATTAACTTGGCAGATGTACGTCCGATCACTGTTTCTAAATGTTAAAAATTTTCAATAGCTCATTTATCTAATTTATAGGTTATCTATAGATTTCAAAATCGGGGTTTTTATCCTTTTAGAGCTTCCGCTGCGTCCGTTGCGTAAACGGTAACTATTACACGCGGACTAAGTCGCGGACAGAACTAGTATAAAGTAATAAATAAATATAACAACAAATAGCAATAACAACATAACGAAAAAGTCAGAAGTCAGGAGTACAGCTAATAAAATATAATAACTACCTAATAATTTTACAATAATAATAAATAAGTACTCACCCTTAACCGTTCCTTTTATTTATCCGTTTTATTGAGGGAGCTTCTCTCCCCGCTTTTTACAGTGAATTCGAAAACGGATTTAAACTGAACAAGGATTTGAGATATTGCCGATGGGTGACAACGAATATCGAGAAAAACTCTTTTGTAACTTCCTACTTTATTTTTTAATATTATCTTTTAGTAGTATCTGTTGGGTGCATAACTAAAAGGAGGATTTACTGCACGTACCTATTATATGTATCTAAGCCTATTATTGAGTGGATAAATACGTGAGTGATGTCTGAAATTGACTCCTCTCTCTGTGCGTTCACTAAAAACGATTGTAACGTGTCATATTTTAAACTAGCTGTTACCCGCGGCTCCGCACGCGTTTTTTGAATTTATTAGAAAAATATTAAAAATTGTTATTAGATGTGTAAATAACAATAATACTCTTTCAAACATATTTGTAAGTATGACACGCACATCATCTACTGTAACGGATAACAGTTCATCACTACTATGTAAAACAAAGTCCTGTTCCACGTCTGTCTATATGTCTGTTCGCGATAAGATCAAAAACTACAAAACGCATCTTCATGTCGTTTTCATTAATATATAAAATGATTCTTGAGCAAGGGTTAGGTACAGCTTATCTTATTGTAAGGGCGGGCAACGTCTGCTGAACCCGCTAGCTTAAAATAAAACGGCTAATTAAAAATGTCCGTAAAATTCCCGTTCAAATATTACTTGTAGTCCGGTGAAGCTGTAAAGACCTTGCTAGGTCAATAGCGTAATCATTTCTAAGAAAAAAAAAACGTTCAAATAGGTCCAGCTGTTTTGGAGATTACTCCGAACAAATAAACAAACAGATATATCGACAGAATAAAAAAAATGTTGATATTTTTAGCACCACAGATATATGTAATAACCTAAAAGTATTTATTTTAATATTACATACACACACTTTATTTTGATAATACGTAATATATCACAAATCAAAAATTGGAAACAAAACTAACGTACAATAAACTTTTTGAGGAGTTTTTGGCGGAATTTCAGTCTGTCATGCAGTGGATTTTATATTTTATTCATAATTTTGTGTTACTTGACTCTATATTATGTTAAATTGGCAGCGTTATATGTAATTTAATGTTTGTTTATTGTGCGTAAGTGAAATGAATTGGTTTTGAAAATTAAGAAGATAAAAATTTACGAAATATTATATAGAGGATTTAGCGCTTATACCTTTTCATTAACTTAGACATAAAAGAAAACTGGCTAAAGAATACATAACAATTACCTAAATTGACAACTTCAGAATTGGCAGTATGGATCAATTCCTTCGCCAGTCTTATTGGACGAATATTATTACTACTAAACTATTTGAATAACAACACAAAATAAACTTTACAAATGTTTCCGATACAAACGTACCACGTATAATTAAAAATTGAAAACAAAACTAACGTAGAACAAACTTTTTGAGTAGGAACACAAAATAAACCATGAAAATATTTCCGATAGAATGTTATCGCGTTACCATGGCAACGCATATAATACTGATATTAACACGCAGCGGAAGCTTAAAAAATAGCCCGTTTTTTTGACATTCTTCATTAGTGCTCAACTCCTGTTGGTTTTAACGTGATGATATGTAGCCTATAGCCATTCTCGATAAATGAGCTATCTAACACTAAAAGAAACTTTCAAATCGGACCGGTAGTTCTTGAGATTATCGCGTTCAACCAAACAAACAAACAAACTCTTCAGCTTTATAATATTAGTATAGATATACAAAAATTCAGTGTCATGGTGTTTGTAATGAACTCTATATCTGTTGAACCGGTCTTCATCAAAGTTGGCATTTATGTATAATTTGACCTAACTTGAGAGATACAATAATTTATACTTCGATTAATAGACTGTTAATGTTGATTATTGTCATTAGTTGTAATTTGCATTAGTCTCTAACAGATGGCGTTTTCAATTAGTTTGTTGACTGAAAACTGTATGACCGACCGTTATATATATCTCATGGATAGCTCCAAGTTTTAACTTTGAATGTTTTTTCAATTTCAGTTTGTTTTATAGTGCACGTGTTATGTTAATCTATTTTACTAAATAACATAGCTTTTTGTGTAACAAGTTTTGTTGCAGATTAATTACCCCGTAATATCTAATACTTTATCATATGTTTAATTCAACATGTAATAACTGAGCCACAGCAACACGTGGCCGGGTCAGATAATATGTTAAAAAGATAGACCGATCTAGTTTGTTTTTTTTTTTTATATCAAAGGAGGCAAACGAACTGGTGGGTCACGTGAAGTTAAGTGGTCACCACCGTCCATAGACACTAGCGACATCAGAGGACGTCGCAAGTGTGTTGCCAGCCTGTATATGGGAGAAGGGGGAGGGGAAGGAAAGGGAAAGAAGGAAGGAGAAAGAGACGTGGGCCTCCGGCTCTCTCACTGACCGAACGAAACACAACAATGTAAGCACTGTTATTTCACGTCGGTTATCTGTGAGAGGGGTGGAACTACCCCGGAGGAGCCGACCCATTCATGCTGAAACCAAAAATAGCTTCAGCGGGGCTCTACCACCTACAAAAAAAAAAAAGAAGTTTCTCACCGGCGGAAGGTTTGAAGTTCAGAAGCGCCTTCTTAAGGTCTAAATTAAAGAAAAGTATTTTTGATTTGATTTGTATGCTGTCATACGATTACCATAAATCCTAGAAAGCTATTTCCTGGAAAGTCGTAAGTCTATAACAAGTGACTCGAGTAAACTAAGTAATTATAGAGTAGGGACATTGAGCCCGCGCACGTGGCCAGTTTCCGTCGCTGAAAATAACACAGCATGGGGGGTGGGGTGCCCACCGGTTTTTGTAAATGTTTACCGGTGCAACTCGCGTCCGCTTCAAGCTATTTTTGGTAGTTGCGAGAAACTCGGTACTAGTTCGTTAATTTGTAAGCCTCGAGTTGGTTGCATTCGATTTGCGGCCATATCTCGGGGAATTATCTTCCCTATTTTAAACATTTTGTATGCACATGAGTTTTCTGAATATAATAATAAAGTATTGTAAGTACTACACAGTATAGAACAAAGTCCTCTGCCACGTCTGTCTGTTTGTCTGTTCGCAATAAACTCAAAAACTACTGAACTGATTTTCATACGGTTTTGACCAGTAGATAAACTGATTCGTCAGGAAGGTTTAGGTATATAGTTTATCAAGGATTTTTGTTATTATCATGGTGGGACAAAGTCCGCTGGGGTTGCTAGTAAAAAAAAATATTTGGACGTTAACAGGTGGTGGACATGCGTTGGGGTGTAAGAGACGAAGCAACAGACGATCACATGACCACAGAGCTTTGCATGCGGGAGATCAAGAATTGCCAGCGATTGAGTATGGGTCCTAACTTCGTTGTGTTCCTTGGACAGAAATATGGTTACAGGTAGGTTGCTTTGTAACATTCAACCCTTCGGCTCATTGTTTAAGACCCAGATTTCAAAATGGCGGAGCATCTTTTTTATCACGACATTTTAATACTTGCGTTTTATTGACACGAAATTTGTCTATGCATGTAATAACATATTTATTTATACGACAATGTAATACACTATGTACAGTTTTTATGTTGTCATATATTAAAAATTGTTAATGTTTTATCGTCTATCAATTTAATTTTTTCTTCATATATATTCCAATATTGTATAATTTCGCTTGGCTACATCTAACGTTAGACTTAAATTTTGACGTTAGATTTAGATTAGTATATATTTGAAGATTTCTCTTGAAATTTATAACATTTAGATGTTTACTTACATAATATTGTGTCTATTTTGTATAAAATTTTATAAATTTTATATTATATATATATATATATATATATTGTATAAAAGAAAGATAAATTGTAAATCTCTTGGTATTTTAGGAAAAAGTTTTTTAAAAACTTTTGTAAACTTTTTAATAAACACTACAATTTTACATTACATAATTTGTTATTCTCTAAAAAATCCTGTTTTTTTTTTTAACTTATTCCGCCAACAATCTGTTGACCTGTGCCTCATAAACTCTACGTTTATTTGTATGGATCTTAAATTTTACTGTTTTGGACGACTAACGGTTTAAATAGCTTGTTTTAAAATTTAAGTGAGACCTCTTTTTATTGTAATACGAAAAAGTGACGGCACTGTGTCTTGGTTAGTACAGTCCAATACAAAAATTCGTCGCGGTCTCTCTTGGCTGGGATATTTTCTGATAGATTTCACAACGTGACAAACTAGATACAAGGATTCATTACGGATTTTCTGTGGTGTGTTCAAGTGACTTTTATTTTTTTTCTCGAACTGACTACGCTATTGACCTAGCAAGGTCTTAACAGCTTCATCGGACTACTAAGGCGAGCGCTTAAGGCAAGCCGATTTATATTGGCAACCAGCTCAAGGGTGCACGGCACACCTCGGCTTGGCTGTTGCCCGTTGCATGCAAAATCGCGACCTATCTTAGCTAACCTAGCTAACTATTCATATATGTTTGAGTTGTTGAAACGTATATGAGTACCAAGCATATCCGCCTCAACAACTCCTCCATATATTTTTGTCGGAAAAATTGAGAGTTTTTCAGTTCGATAAGGAAAAAAAAATTAACAAAAATAACCCTTCCACCAAGATGTGTGTAGGCGTGCACGTGTGTGGAGGCGATCGTGTAGTGTTGTATCAGTGATGTATGGGTGTGTCACCATATCGCGCAAGCAACGCACTCAAGGGCTCCCTACCGAGGGATCGAACCTAGGCTTGAGCCGCTGCTGTGGGAGGCCTAATCGGGTTGCCGTGTGAGGCCTAATCGGGTGTGTTCAAATGTCAAAACGTGTCTATGTTAATAGAATGAAGTAGATTTACTCGTCATCATTACCTTTATCCCACCTAAGTAGTATCGGCACAACATGTTTTCTTTTTCCACTCTCTCCTGTCAAATGTCATCTCAGTATTCACACTTTTTACGGACATATAATTTTTCACACAATCCATCCACACCTTTTTCGGTCTTCCTCTACTCGTATATCTGCCCTGTCATACTCAAAACTTCTCTAGTAACATGGTATTCATCTCTCCTCATGACAAGCCCATACCATGCTAACCTATTAATCCATAACTTCTCTGTCACTGGTGCTATTTTCAAACTGTCTCTGATATAGTCATTGTTAATCATGAAATAGATTTACTATTTTACACATATCATGCAAATAACAAATACCCTAATAAACCCTTGTCCATTTCAAAAAGGTTACCAAGATATATTATTTTAATATAAAGTTGTTACAGTTTTAAATAAGTATGATTTTAATAAATATTCAATGGTCAGCGATGTGTCGTCGTGCAGTGGAGAAACTTTTTTTCGGATGTTCGCTTCTTGCGTTTTTTCTAAATAATTAAATAACTATAAGTTTTAATTTCAATCTGCGTGTACGGAATACATAGTAAATAAAATCATTTAGACGATAGAAACATTTCCAAAGTGAGCACAATATTTATTTGAATCAATGAATTATTTTGAATTGACCCATGGGTGCCGCCATATTGGCCTGGGCTGCAGTGCCGAGTTTTTTTCACTTTATTTTTGGCAATCAATCTTTCAGATTATTACTGCCATTGTCGAGTAATCAATAATTACAAACGTCGTGTGAGTCAATATTCTAACAAGATAATGGATCCCTTGTTAGAACCTTCCTGGGAGTTTTTGTGGCATCTCAGAATTTCATGCTCCGTGGTATTACTTTCCATTCACTTCACCTATGCACAATAAACTAACTATATCACGTAAAACACCACCAAATTTACAAAATATAGAGTCCAATAACACAAGATTATGAATAAAATATAAAATCCACTACATGACAGACTAAGATCCCGCCAAAAACTCCAAACCGAGCGCGTTATACTTTACTCCTACTTCGAGGTCGCGCGCCGTCTGTAATGCGACATGCAATAGATATTCGAAAATAATTTAGACAATAGAAAAAAAGGTTTCACTTTAACAATAACGTATTATTTTCTTATGTTTCTAATTTTATAGACCAATCCCCACATACGTATTATCGTCAGAGCTACAAATGCTGCGAGATGAGTTAGTAGCAGGTGGTGTGGACGTCATCCTTCTGGACACCTGGTATAAGAAGGATTCGAACGCTGTACCTCCAGTTTCAGTGTTACAGCCTATATCTTCGATACTGATCAACTTTAATAATAAGGTTAGTTTCACATCATATATATGAAACCATTACAGACTCGTAGAAAGGTGGCTGATATTATGTTTATATTCAAATTGATTCACGGCTTCCTAGAATGTTCAGATTTTCTTCAAAGAATACCCCTGAGTGTCCCACGTATAGGAAGTCGTTTATTGAACCGGCAAACATTTCATCTCCCTTTAGCTAAATCTAATGTTGGTCAACATTGCCCTTTATATCGTATGCTTTCATTTTGTAATAGTTTACGTTTTAAATTTGATATATTTTTTATTGTTTCTTTGGCCTCAACTAGAAAAATAATTTATCTAAATGTTTAATTTAATTTAATTTAATTTTACTTTTAATAACATATAATTGGCTTGTTAATTTATACATGCCGTGTTCACCTTTAGTAGAGTTCGTGTCTATTTATGTTCACTGAGCTCAGTTTTGTGGACCTTAAATAAATAAATAAATAAAAATAAAAAAAATAAAGAGATTAGAAAATAATTTTTTTTTCAATCACGTTGTTCTCGTAGTAAATGATATTTGGATTAGCAATAGGGGGGTGATCGCAGTTTGATACGAATCATTTCTCTTTCTCCATACGCGTTGTATATTTTTTTTCTCGAACTGATTACGCTGTTCGCCTATCAAGGCCTTAACAGCGTCACTTATAGTTCAAACGCGTTGCATGAACATTCTATAAAACCTATAAAGTACAAAGAAAAACGACCATGTAATGAAATGAAATGGCAACTTAACAAGTGAACGACAAACTGTCGATTTCGTCAATATTTTTAAAGATCTTCATACTATCTCTTCTTCTTGTATATAGTGTTATAAAAGCTTTTTAATTTTATTTTGAATTATTTTTTTAATACCATTTATAGAGAGTGCCCAAACTCCAAGCCGAAGACCAGGCAGTATGGTGGGACACGCTTGGTAAGATGCAGAAATTGTTCCGGAAAGCCTCTTTCCAATTATACAATGCGGGGAAGATAGACAAAGATACCATGCACAACTATTTTATGTCAGGTAAGCCTATTGATCTCATAGAAAAATATATCCTACTAAAATTATGCTTAATTATTATGATAGAATGAAATGCATGATTTAAGAATTTTTTTTCTATTTCGAAGATTACAGAAAAAAATGTTAACTACTGAGATTAATAATATATTTAGGCTTATTAAGCACGTGAGATCTGAAAACTAAAAGGGTGTCCATAAATTACGCGAAGGAATCACGGGGAGAGGGTTAAGCCGAATCTTACTGAAACTCACACTTGGGAAAGACAGAGTTCCGATAAATATCACGTAACTTTTTGAAACGATAGTGTAGAAATGGAAGAAAATCAGAATAATTTAAAGGAAAACATTTTTTTACAATAAAATATGCTGAAATCGGACATAAACCTTCTATATATTTTAGTAGCTCCTGTTTAAGTATTAATGTTATCACTGTGGTTTTAGTTTACTCTCTAAACAATCTCAAATACTTATGTTTACTAATTTTAATACAAATAATAAAACAATTAGGTGGTAGAGCCCCACTGAAGCTATTTTTGGTTTCAGCATGAATGGGTCGGCTCCTCCGGGGTAGTACCACCCCTCTCACAGATAACCGACGTGAAATGACAGTGCTTGCATTGTTGTGTTTCGTTCGGTCAGTGAAAGAGCCGGAGGCCCACGTCCCTCTTTCCTCCTTTCCCTTTACTTCCCCTCCCCCTTCTCCCATATACAGGCTGGCAACGCACTTGCGACGTCCCTGATGTCGCTAGTGTCTATGGGCGGTGGTGACCACTTAACATCACGTGAGCCACCAGTTCGTTTGCCTCCTTTGATATAAAAAAAAAAAAAATTAGTTTCATTATTTGTATTAAAATTTTGTTAGTATATCTGAGATAGCTAGGCTCAAACACTGTTAGAGCAATCACCATATAAGTTTAGAAGGAGTACATGCTTGTCGCTAGCCCTCGACTCTGGTCCACATATGCGCAAAAGCGGCTCAGGGGTTTTAGCCGGTGGGAGTCCGGCATAACCCTCTCATTGTCCCCCGACAATGGGAGGGTATCCCATGTAGGATTTCCCCTGGTAAAAAAAAAAAAAAAAATTCACCATATAAGTTGGTACAAATGATCTTCGTCCAATCGATGGCCATAAATTAAGTGTCTATGTGTAGCTATTTGAACTGGGAGAATATTTACAAAAAATCTAATTTGTTACCAACGAATTTTTTGGAATTCGAGTACATTTACTAATTTTAATTGGTAACAGTATCGGCTGACGGTTAAGGAATACATTGGGAGGAAACCTGAAGCTGGGAAATGTTATTGTGGTACCACGGCATAAATATAGAACTGTGGATTCCTTGGAGTTTAAAGTTGTCAATATGACGTGGGCTTACGTGGGGATTACGCCCTATCCCTACTTCGAGAAGAGGCCCATAGCCCTGCAGTGGACCTTTTACATGTCGATAATAAAGTATTTATTACAAAAAATAATCACGTACACAAACGAAACTGTAAAACAGAAACATTTTAAGCTAGGTCTGTCACTGATTTTGCTGTGATTGTCGGTTTAAAAATTTCAGTGACTGAACGCGAAGTTATCAATGGAATTTTAAATGTAAAAAACACAAAAAACCACTGCCTCGCGTACGTGAGATACATCAACAACATAAACCTTCAGAACTTGAAGAAGGCCAGCAACTTCGTAGATATTGTGAACAGAAGCTTGGATGCTGAAGCTTCTAAACTCCTAGCTGATTTGAGGGATGTACGACTGCCTAATAAAATCGAGACTACTAATATACAAAAGTGAGTCGTATAGATTAATAAAGTTAGGATTATTTCATCCAATATGTTTAAAACGATATTTGAAATATTTGCATTTACAAGTGTAACAATTTGAATTCGATCTCTGTTGTTGTATGTATAAGGTATCTTATACTTATGTGTTTTATTGAGGTGCAATAGTTTTAAAGCTAATAAAATTTGATGTAAAATTTTAAACGTAATATTAGAAATATATCACATTTGTTCAAAACTATTGTAACATAGAGAAGGACATGAGGAATAGGATAAATGAAGTGTAGATAACTTGTGACACAGGAATGCTCTTAAAATTCAAAGAATAGGCGTATAAAACCATTATAAGACTATTGTCTTACTATGATTATATTGTATACTACTATAATATTTAAAAAAAGACTACATGAGGCAGCGAAGCAAATGATAAGATGTATGTTGTAACGAAAATTGATAACACTAGAAATAAGTATGTGAGAGAAAATTTGAAAATAGCATAAGTAACAGGGATATTAAGTGAACTAAGTAAGCTTGATATGGGGATGTCATTAGGAGAAATGAGAGCCAATAATCAAAATAGTTCTAACTATAAAAGTGAATTAGTATAGGAGTAGTCGCAAACCGATGTAGGTATGGATGGATTACCTGAAAAATGATATGTATAAAATGTGTAAATGCTAAGGTAACATCTGGTAGAGCATAGTTCACACTTACACAGGATAAGGGTAAAAAGGTGACGATGAAGAAATAAATAAGCATATTTTAAGATTTGTATATATTATGGTTTCATTATTTAGCGCTTTTTTTTTTTGTGAAAAATAATTTATCAGCATTGATTTTCTGTTGGCCTTTATCTGGTTCAGCATTAGTAACGCTTTATAGAATTCCAAATCAAATTAAAATATTTTGTTCAGTTTAGGCCCTAATAAGGCACTCATGAATGTCAAAACTACCGCCGGTTCGGAAAACAATCCAGTCATCGAGAAGAATAGATAAGAAACTCGATAGGGTACATATTTTTAACATATAAGACTTATAAGTGTATCTCCTATATATTGTACAATCGTTTTTAGTGGATGCACAGAGATGAAGCAATTCCAGACTTTACTATCGTTAAGATATTGGTCCACTCTATAATAGCCTTTTGATACTTTTTTTTTCGAAATGTCTACGCTATTGACCCAGCAAGGTCTTAACAGCTTCACCGGACTACGCCTTTTGATACCAAAACCCGCTTGACATGGCGTTTAAACTTTCAGTCCGGCAAATCGGTAACAGGCTTCGGGACTTTATTGTAAAACCTAACACTATTACCTAAAAAACTATTAATGGCTTTGCTAAGTCTGAAACATGGGACGACCAGTTTATTACAGTTTTTAGTGTTTAGATTAGACCGGTCTTTTACTAAATGCGTGTTTTGCGTTTTCCCTTCGGTGTATTATATTTACAAACTTGAACTTCAGGTACACTGTAGAATGGATTGGTAGAGAGGGTCTCGATACCGAGACCCACAACGAATACTTGAATCATTTTATATCACACTTCTACAAGAATATCATCAAGCTTGTTGACAGGTATGAATAATGTTGAACCTGAATTTTGAATTATATCTGTTGTATTTATATAATAAACTCGAGTATATCTTTTTTTTATGGCACTTTACATCTGATTTATTTTCACTATTTGCCAATATATTATGAAAATAATTTTACAAACGTCACACCTGACACCATTTTGTATTTATGAATTGGAAATGAAACTACACTGTATGATCTTTGATACAATATATAGTAACTGAGTGTGTTATATAACTACTATTGTACAGTTTTTATTAAAATTACATTGTCTAACTATTAGAATATAACTAAGCAAAAACTTTAAATGTGGGCAAGAAAAACACGAGGGATAGTAAGAAATTTCAATTACTTATGAAGGACATTACAAGGAAAATGTTGTTATTTTCCATATGAAAGTGGTAAAATAAATAACATAATATGAGATACAAATCTATTTGGTAAGGTACTGTATAATTGCAGAGCAATGCGCAAAGAGGACAGCAGTGCTCAAGGGCAAATAGTTACAGAGATACTACAGCATCTTCACGCTTGTAACAATTCAGTAAAAGTATTCCACGGGAGAGAAGAAGACCTGAACTTTATTGAGAAATATATGAAGAATGATTCTGATAAACCTCTAGTTTTATATGGAGAAGGTTTGGAAGTAATTTTATTGTGTAGTAGCTGTGCTTGAGACTTTATCCGAGTATAATTTAATGCAAAAAACAGTCTTTCGTTTGCTGTGTTTTAAATAGTACGTCTTCATTATATAATGTCCTCATTTTTGTAAGAGGTTAAATTGCCTTAGCTCTCGTACTTAAGTCGAGCTGTCGTTCAAATTATGATAACTTTTCATAGAGTTCGCAAATTTTAATGCAACAAAGACAAAATGTTACTCGCAGATATGCTTTTTGATTTACTTGGTGAGGTTTTATCGTGAAATGGACGTGAACAGCTCATCATACTTTTGATTGATTAACAGATTTTATAAAAATGTATTTAATTATAACTCTGATTGCTAATAGAAATGAAAATGAGGCACTTTTTATGACTGTCTCGAATTCTTTTTGAAAATGTTAAACAGAAAAAGTTATTTGTAGGTTTTAAATATAGTTCCTCCATGTGCTGTACTTTCAACCACTTATTTGGTACACTAGTTGTTATAGGAATTTTAAGTCATTTTAAACACTATACAAGAACATCCTTTTAGGTGGTTGTGGTAAGACAAGTCTTTTAGCCAACAGTGCAGCGATGTCTCTACAAACATGGTTTGCTGACGTACGCCCAACTAATATAATTCGTTTCCTAGGAACAACACCAGATTCTAGTGCTTTAACTCCAACACTTATATCGATATGTCAACAGGTAACTTGCATATTCATATATAGATATAAAATATAAACCATTGTAGTAAGGTCGATGGAAACAGACAGTTTTTTAAATCTGAAGAAGATATTGTAATTTCTTTGTATACTTTTCTTTCCAAAACTGCAGTTAACAAAGTAATAGTAAGAATAACTAAGAAAAACAGTAATGTTAAAGTTTTTATACGAATAAATAGATAACACGAAAAGAAAGTAAGTCAGTCAAGCATAAAAGAAATTAAAGAAGAAAGATTTTCTTTAATTAAGTCTTGGAATAAATAAATTATTGCTAGATAATTCAAAACCTAGTTAATAAAATGAGATCATATTAATAAAAAATAATTTACAATATTTGAGCCGTTAAATTTAATTATAAGCTTAATCCAATTTTAATCGTTCCTAATATTTTGTGTTATTTTCCAAGATCTTCAATATTGGTATATGTAAAATATGAAGATCATAAAAAAAAACCTTATGAACGGCAAAATTTGAACTTCCTTCTCGGTGTATAAATACTGGAAATCTTAATAAATGTTAAATATGTTATATGGACAATTAAAATTGGATACAGTTCACTTTTAAACGTAACGGCACAACCAACTCTTGGAATAGATAAATTGTTACCAGATAACGCAGTGTAACCTAAAAATAGAATTAGGTCTTTTTTTACAAAAAAAAAGAAAAACATTAACACCATTTCCACGTAAATCTGTTAAAATAATTAATGATAGTTACTAAATTTGATTATGGCAAGATTATTTTCATAATTATAATTAACAGAGGTTTAAAAAAGTTAAATTTAGATTACGTTCCAGAATATACTTTTAGAATATTTAAAGAGAAAACTGCCTCATTGGAATTTATTATCGTAAATTTTCAGATTTCTTATAATTTTGCATTACCATTTGAATCGATTCCTGATGATCTGGTGCCTCTGACGGCACATTTCAAGCAGCTACTGACAATAGCAAATCCACAACAACCATTACTACTGTTCCTCGATTCTGTAGACCAGTTGACTGGTATAGGAACTGAGAATAACAAAGTATCATGGCTTCCGACAAGACTACCTCCACATTGCAAGGTCATTATTTACAATTATTATATCTCTCTCTTAGCTTAACAAGTTGCTATGTTTTCATTTGGTCTCTTTACATCCGTTATCATTGTTGTTAAATACAGCCCTATCCAATAAAAGAAATGGATATTCGGGCTAAGGTTTTTAAAGCCCTATTTTTTTTTTCACAATCAATATCAATATAATACTTTATTTAATTTAGGCCCTGAGAAGGCATCAACAGGAACCAGCAAGACTCTTGATCTGATTTATCTTTTTTTCGACAATTTCATTAGGACCTTTGGGCCTTCAAATAGATCATGCAACTCTTCGATATTTTTTCAGATCATAGTGACTTGCGCTTGTGAAGAACTTAATCCAGAAGTATCCAAAGAATATGATGTACTTCGAAGGATGATCGATTCAGAAGATAATTTTCTCGAAGTTAAAGCACTCGGAGAAGATTTAGCTATGCAAGTTTTAAAGTAAGAATATGGAATTATCATCTACTAATACAGTTACGAGTATTTGCTACTCAAAAAGACGTTACCTGGAAAATGTATTAATGGTGTTGCATATTTTGATGTGGTTTTCTGAACTAGACTTTATGGTTCTACAAGAAAGATTTAAAAAAATGATTTTACAAAAAAAAATTAAAAACTTTCTCTATTTTAATTTATTATATGCGTGCTTTTGTTGGAAGTGGGAAAGGAGATATTTCCAAGAAACTGGTTTTAGCCGCCATTTCGCCAATAGCGCGGTGTGAGTTGTAAAGATACGAGGTGAGAGAGTAGATTTTCGGAAAAAGCATGTTGAAATCCAAAGATTTACCAATTTTTAACACTCCCGGAGAACTATCCAAGTAAATTTACAGCTAATGCTAATTTATTTATATGCTCCTTACTATCCACAGTGATACTAGAAACTGCGACAAACTGGTTATCCCATTTTTTAAACTCAGTAAGACCAGTTTTTTTTTAGGTAATAGTGTTTTACAATAAGATTCCAAAACATATTACCGAACTGTAAATTTAAACGCCATGTCAAGAGGGTTTTTGTATTTTTGGTTTTGGCGCCTTCTTAGGGCCTAAATCGATTAATTTATATCTTGATTTTGATATTTTTCATTCCCATAAGTATTGGCATATGCTTGTTTATTCATTTCAGATTATGGATGGCGGCTGCGGCTCGTGATCTCTCAAATTACCAGTGGCGTT
The DNA here is from genome assembly GCA_014332785.1 of Antheraea mylitta. Taxonomy (NCBI): domain Eukaryota; kingdom Metazoa; phylum Arthropoda; class Insecta; order Lepidoptera; family Saturniidae; genus Antheraea; species Antheraea mylitta. Next base: position 4,155,025 of record JACEII010000043.1, on the reverse strand, counting down.
TAGTTTCTAATGCCATAGGACAATGTTCGTTACCAATATTTGTAAAATTGGTTTTTGCCGAGGTAAGTCTCATTTATTGATTTAGTGCTATTGATTCTATGGTGTCTTAGCACACGGCAATAAAGGTGAAACAAATAGTATTAGATAAATATTCTTGAAAACAAACTTTTATACATATGAGTGTATGTTCTAAATGTCTTTGTTTTCAACTTTTTTTTTCTCACGGCTTCATACCCATAACGAGTATGAACTTAATCGGTTTTTTTTTGTAATGCGTATGCTGGTTGTTTTGTAATTCACCACTATATATTTTTTTCATATTCGTGTAACCATCGACTAAAAAACTACTAAAAAAACGACTAAAAAACAGGCAGAATAGCAAAATCGTAGTTCTAAAGGAAGTGGCTCTGATTTAGTTTGCAAAATTTGACCTGAACAAACTAATAAGCATTGTATTTAAGTAGAGAGAGAAATATTGCCTTATTCGATAAATACAGCAAAAGGCATTGTCTTCAGACTGTAGACGCTATAAAATGACGACCCTAAATTCTATATAAAGTGGTATTATTAAAAATGGCATACAATGGCCAGTTCATTAGTAAAGGATGTAAGGATTTTAGCGTTAGTTATTTCAGGAGAAAAAGGAAATGTTTATATTTCCAGTGTAAACTGCAATGATCTCTTCTTTAATTCAGGTCTGTAGATGGAGGAGTTATACAAAACCTCAAGACACTCACCTCGCTTCCACCGTAATGGACTCCATCATGATGCTGTTTGAAAGAATTGAAAAACAAGTAAGTAGATACTATAATTTTACACCATATAATGCTCTACTAGGATCACATTCTTTCAAATTAAATAAAAAAAAAATGTGTGTGTACTTATTTATGTACACGCGTTAGAAGTTATACTTCTTTGGCGTAACAAGATAAAAATCTTTTCAAAAATTTTACCTTTCGCCTTATTCTACGTTTGTAGAAATAACGACACTAACAATAGAAAATAGTATTTATTACATTCAAGGCTTTAATACAAAGAAATACAAACAACAAATACTAACAAATACAAAGAAACAAAACAAAACTTCAGGGTGTCGGTTTTTCGTGACGGTATGCGCGCTTCGTAATAACTCCAGGGTGTCGACTTTTCGTGACGGTGTGCGCGCGTATCGTAAAAAATTATTCATAATTCTTCCCTAACGCGTCAAAACAAGTATAACTTCAATAAAGACCATAAAATAAATCGTGGTGGTAGAATAGTTTGATCATTGAAGCATCAATCTGATGTCACCAAGTTCGAACTCCGGCTTGTACCAACAAATTTTTCGGAATTCGCTTACATTTACTAATTAAAATTGGTAACAATATCGGTTGACGGTGAAGGTGAACATCGTGAGAGAACTTGAACCTGAGAAATGTTCTTGCAGTATCATCGCATGTGGGAAAGAATAGAGCTGTTGATTTCTCAGAGTTTGAAATTACCAATACGTCGTAAGCTGGCGTGAGTAGATTACACCCCATAACTTCCTTCGGGAAGAGGCTTATGACTCTACAGTGAGTCTCTTACAAGCTGATGATGATAAAAAATATGTATTTTTGTAGTTTAGAAAAACGAAGGATCTTTTCTCAATGGTCTGTAATTTAGTAACATTTAGTAAGTTTTACATAAAGGAGCTTAGACTGCTCACGAGAGCGTGATAATAAAACACAGATAGCCTAACACAGACTGTATTATATTTGGCTAAATATATTGCTTTTATAGTCGCAAGAAAACACACAAAACAAAAATAATAATATAATAATAATCAAAATGAAAATGCTCTTTATTCAGTTTAGGCTCTAACAGTCATCGAGAAGAACTGGCAAGAAACTCGATCTGGTTTATCTTTTATACTTGTTTGATTAACTTATTCGATATACGATAAACATGATTACCCCTCAATCCATTGACCGTCTAAATTTCTATGAAGTCCATAGATTCAGTCAAATATATTAATTATATTTACATAACTAAATACATATAACTAAATACGCCTTGCTTCAATAGCTTTGTTTTATGAACTCCATGTAAAAGTTTGTACAAGTTACTTTAACAATTGATATGTAAATTAAAAAGAAACAATATTATAAAAGGGCTTTTAGATTCTTTTGGAGATATTGTATGAAGTTCAAAAGAAAGTTTAACAACGGTCGCAATACAATAGTGAATAGGGGTTTTGTAAAAACTTCTCTGAACAGCACGGACGTCTGTTGGTGTTTCACGCTCTGGCGTACATTACAGCAGCTCGTAGTGGTCTATCAGAGACAGAACTTGAAGATCTTATATCCTTAGATGATAAGGTGCTCGATGATGTATATCAGTACCATTTGCCTCCTGTCAGGAGAATACCTCCACTTCTTTGGACCAGGTAATGTGATACCTATTTTTTTTTTAAGTAAAGCTTCTTTATTCAAGCTTGAATGCGTCACGAGAGTGTTACGAAAACGTGTGATCAGGCGAGGCGAATGGAAGTTAAGAGGGAGATATAAGTTAGTGAAGAAATAAAGAGATTTCGTTTTGTGTTAATTGACAACCCATAATAAATTTCAATATTTGTAGAAAATCAAAATATCAAACATATGTATATGTGTATATATTACATACACATATCGATTGAACTAAAAAATTTTTACTTCAGTCGTGTTGTTTAAAGCGTTCTCGTTTTTGTAAATATATTTCTTTGATTTTATAAATTTTAATAATCTTGGTTATGCTCCATTTGATTCCTTCATTAGTATAAGGAATCATAAATTAAAGCTTCAGTTTTTTTGGCGGGATTAGTATTTCATATAGTGGCTTTTATGTGTTATTCATAATCTTGTGTTATTTTACTCTATGTTTTCTAATATTGGCGGCATTTTACGTAATTTAGTTCGGTTATTGAAGACAAGTGAAGTGGATGGGAAATAATACTACGGAGCATGAATTCCTTGATGTCGCAAAAACTCCCGGGAAAGTTTTAAGAAGGGGGTCATCCTTTTGTTAGAATATAGAAATTATCACAAGGCAATAGTGATATTAATGTATATTCGACAACGCCAGAAATAGTCTAGAAGATTGGTTGCCCCGAAAAGTAAATTAAGTTAGAATTGCTTTACATTTCTTTTCCTTCAAATTCTTTCCTTTACTTACAATGTGGCTAACAAATTGAATGAGTTTTCTTTCTTTTTTTTTTCATTTAAAACGTATAACGGTGTGATATAATTCTTCTAAAGTATTGA
>JACEII010000043.1:4118407-4151755 GCA_014332785.1 Antheraea mylitta | reverse complement strand
GAGTGACCAGTTTGTTATTATTTCTAGTATTTATATTATATAATGCATATTATATATAATAATGCAACAGTCAACAGTCCGATGAATAATATAATAACAATAATAAGAGGAAGCATATTAAACTGAAAGACTGCAAAGCTTTGTCACATCAATACAACTTACACTATCGATAATATCGAAAAATTAAAAAGGACTTTTACATTCTTGTGGAGGTATTGTACGGAGTTCAAAAAAGAGTTTAAAACTGTCAAAATACAATAGTGAACAGGGGTTTTGTAAAAGTTTCTTTTACAATAAATATTTGAAAAAGACATAACTAAAATTAACCTATTGAAAAGAGAACAAGGTGGCAAATGTAATCAGGAATATTGAAATATAATTTACTGAATTTTACTTAAATAATCATAGATATGTGTTTAATTATCCTTTTGAAGTTATTTCATAAACCTCTATCTGGTGCTAAGTTTCTTTTCCTTTGCATCAATCAAGATCTATCAAAAATACCTGTCAGCATTTTAAAATTATGTTAACAATATTTTCCAGGAATCTGGGGTGGTGGAGTACCTAAACCCTTCAAATATACAGAGATCCAGCGTCATAGATTCAACTTAGCTGATAGAGAAGGCGTTGCAGATCGTAAGGTTCCTTTGCAACCTCTAGTCTTTACATCAGCTGATGGTTCTTCTAAGAGATATAATTTGAGAAAGGTAAGGAAAGATAAAGAATTGATGGAAATATTATCTTTGAATGGATTTAGTAAACTACTAGCGGGCGTACATTATCCCGCCCTTATATTAAATAACTTGACCAATTATATATCTAAATCCTACCTCGTTAATCAGAGATTAAAGTCAGTAGATAAAGAGATCTACTGGTGAAAACCGCATAAAAATCGAGTCAGTAGTTTGTGAGTTTATCGCGAACAGACAGCCAAACGTGGCAGAGCTGTTTGTTTTGATAACAATTAAATTGATCTAAAGCCTGTGGTTAAGACAATCAATAAGAATTTAATATATTAATGCATGAGAAAGTAATAATAGTTTTTCACTTATCTTAACTATTGCTGTAAATATGACAGAAGTGGTATTTGCTTTTAAGAACCATTTTCTCATTTTGGGTATATCGTGACTATAAAAGGAATAAATGTTGCAATCAGATGTAAATTGTATGGAGAGACATTAGTACCCAATTTCCTTAATCAAATTCGCAAGGAAGTGTACCTGTTACAGGAAATAACTATAAAAGTAATGTAGAAATGGCTACGGAATATTAAAAGTAGCTATTAATTCTTACAGTTCGGTGAACTGCCCTTCCATCTGGTTCGATCAAAGCGATTTACGGATCTATACGCTGAAGTTTTGTTCAACTATGAATGGTTACATGCAAAGTTAAATTGCTGCCCTTTACAGGCAGTTTTGGCTGACTTTGAAGACACCAAATTACATGTCAATAAGGACGCAGTCAGGTTAACATAATTCTTTGTACTGCTACTTTAATGTAAAGGCGAATTAGTCCTTTAAATTGCCATAATCTCCATGAAAAAATCTTCTATTTGGAAATCCAACACTAAATCCTATTTTAATGCAATTATTTTGCCTCCCAAGGTGTCGACCTTATATAGGTAAGTCGTGGTAGTTGTGCAGCTTGCCCAGTGGTTTTTCAATTCGCAGGTTCCAACCCCGGCATGTATCAACGTATTCTTCGAAATTCGCGTACGTTTATTAATTTAAATTGATAACATCGGCGGTGAAGGAAAACATCGTGAGGAAATCTGAACCTGAGAAAGGTTCTTGTAGTACCAGTTTGTGGGAAAATTAAGAATTACGGATCTTTCAGAATTTTAAAAACACCACTATGTCGTAGGTTAGCATGGCGATTATGCCCATATCTTTCTCTGCGAAGTGGCCTATGATCCTGCAGTGGGTGTCTTACAGGGTGATGGCGTCATAGACAAATATAATTGACTACAAATTGCAGAATTAATATATGTTTCGTATATTTTATAGGGAATTAATGCTGGTGGCAGATGCTCTCCGCCTTGGAGGAGCAATCTTAGGAACGTATTCTGACATGCTCGCACCACAACTCGTTGGTAGGTTACTTCCAGAAGCTCCACATAATCCTGCAGTCGCATCATTGTTGAAGCAATGTCATGATAAAGGGAAGAATCATTGTGCTTTGTTGCCATCTCATCACTGTTTGCATACTCCTGGAGGTCCTTTGAAGGTTAGTAGCACAGTATCAGATCATTTCACATAAGTGTTTAGTGTTTTTAGATATATTTTAATTATAAATAGACAAAGTAGCGGTAAGCAATAAATATTTTTTACAGTATTCCTTGGAAGGTCATCAGTTTGCGGTATTCGCTTTCAAACTTAGTTCAGACAAACGTTATGTTGTGTCCATATCAAGTCGCGTTATATCCTGGGATTTATCCACATCTGACTTGTCTAGAGATTTATGTCCACAGTTGGAAGGAATTATGCAGAATCTTGAACTATCACCTGATAATAAGTGGGCAGCAGCTTCTACAAATAATTCAGTAGTAAGTGTATTTGTAGTGTTACTTTATTCGTTATCGTGACTAGTACCTACAAGTGTATTGTATATTTTTTCACTCTTAGCTTACTAGTAACTTGCTCTTCATCATGACGTAATATAGTAAGCATCAAGGTTTTTTTTCTTGATTTCATTTTCTCGTATGTTTTGTTGAATGTTTGATTTCTTTATTACTTCTTTTGAAATCTGGATCATAATAAAGATTCTTTGCCTTTGCCTTTGCAGATTTCTGATGCCTTTTCTATCCTCAAAATATTATTGAATGTATTCTGACTGTTTTAGATAGTAAATATTCATTCAGTGATTTAGAAATACTTAAATACCATTAGGGTTCCTAAAATGAATCTTTAACTGTAAATGAAGTCTTGAAGGTTTTAATATGACATTTAGATTGACTATTGTTTGTGCTTCATGGTGTATTATTATGAAAAACTGCACTATAAACATATACTTACCATCTAAGCTTCCTTATTTTTCTTATAAACCAATATAAAACTCCATATACAATATAATTGTTTGGGTAAAAATAAAAAATCATATATTTACTTTACTTTTTTCTATTTTCAGTCTATGCTGCTTAACACTCTTACCAATGAATACATAACAATTGAGAATCCTTTAGAAGAAGGTTGGTCTCTTTACTATTTCAAGTCCTTTGCCAATATAACTTGGACGATTATTTTACTCATTTTTTTAGGCGAAACGGTCCGTGGAGTGTACGTATTAAATCACCACATGTTCATATATGGTCCTAAATCCTGGGTACAGTATAGTATGAGAGGTGAGCATGAGAAAACTTTACCCGCTCCTGATACTGCTCCATATAATGACCTTACTTGGGAAATACTATGTAAGAGCAATTTTATTTTACTGATATGACATTTTAAAGTCAGATTTCGATAATTAGAAACTATAGGATTTGGAATTTGAATTACATAATTTTACATAACTTTTCTAGATCTTCAAATTTTGGGGTGTAAGGGGTGTCGCGTAACATCTTAAGACTTGTGACACCCAAGCCAACCTCACCTGCACGTCGTGCACCCTGCTGAATAACGAACGAGGCAATGGCGAAAGCGGGGTGGTAGGGTTTTACAGCCCGACTAGGTCTTAACCACCATGCATATAGCGAAAAAGCCCGTCATTGTGACTCGCTTCTGCGCGTCGCGTTTCGGGATCAGCCTGTGCATATCCAGTATCGGGTGACTTTCGTCATTATGGCCGGCATGACAGCGGTGACCGGCGATGGATAATCTGTCTCTCGGTGGTTGCCGATGTTTTTGGATTGTACTATGCTTAACATCAGGCGTAGTGAAGTAACTATGTCGTGCTTCAATAAAAAAATAAAAAAATTGTGCATTTGTAATATAAAAATCATAAAAAAACTAAAACCCTAAGGAACGGTAAAATTTGAACTTTAACTGGTAATCTTAAAAAAAAAAAAATTAAAATATTATCTAAACAATTAAAATTGGATTTAAGTCATTTTGAAATGTAACGACATAATTAATCAACTGAGTAACTGGTTTAACGTGGCTATATAAAGGAAGAAATCGAGATTTTAAAAGATAAGTTAGATAGTGTGTTAGATAGTGTGATAGGTGTGTTTCTATCTTCATTTATTGTGGCATGTCAAATTAACGACGGTACATTAGGCGGTATATATAATGCAATTTAAAACAAATAGGCATATGCATCTAAGTCATATAAACCTGTTAATAATTATTGTTATAATTTCGGCCTGCGGACCTCTCGACAGCTGTTCTGGAATTACGATAAACTAAAAAGACAGTCACTGTTTCTGGTCTCTCAGAATGTGCATTAAGGAGTCCGTTATTTACGTTGGCTTTTATTATTTGGATATTGTTCAATTCGTTATTTCATAACCTAGAAATATTTAACATTTTATTTTATTTCCGATGCTGTTTATCCATGCCTAAATGCTATACTTTTCCCATTCATTAAATATTAGGGTTTTTCACTTTTTAAAAAATAATTTTTAACTTGTTTGTTTTAAAGAATAACTTACCAAATTCTATTAATTCTCTATCTGCTATGATTCCTCGGGATGGAGATATTTTGATATGGGTGTCAAAAAGTTCATTTGTGTATATTATATTATGTCACGCTAATGTGCACAGAGTAATACACTTTGATAAAAATAATGACAATCAATTTATTTATTTGATATATAACTGACTATTTGATATCGGTCCGCTTCGTTGGACATTAAATTAACTTTAAAAAAATGGTAAGGGGCCAATATAATCCAATAAACAAGTGGAAAACCATGTAAGAAAAATTTCGCAGGTTAGAGTAGGTAATAGTTCTTGGCCGAAAGGTACAGTAGTTTTACCTTAAACAACTGTATTGGGCCTTAAAGAACTTTCTATCGTTATATATAAAAATCCTCGGACTATGAAAAACTACTACAAGATGTTACACTTAGTGTGTGTTGATCAGAATCCAGTCGCCAAAATTAGCACGTCCTGTAACGCCAAAAAAAATGGCCACATTTCCGTACAAGTTTTTAATACTCACTGGAACTCTCTGCAGCAATAGAGTTCCGTGATCTGGGGAACTTTGTGGTGGTAATGTGGAGTGGGGATCTGGATGAGGATCGACTGCTGGTGAATTTTTGTAAATGTGGTGTGTGGATGCAACCGTTAAGGTGTAGAGGTGCTGTTGTACTTAACAAAACATGGACTAGGGTTTACTCTAGTGATCCTGAAAGAGGTTACCAGGTAAGGTGAAATTTTATATCTTAAAAATCGGTGGCTTGTGACTATTCGATTTATTAAATATTTCATTCTATATTATGCATTCATTAGCAGCGTCCCTGGTAGCAAAACTAAAGAAAAAATATGAAAGAACTAGGATTTTCTTTGAAAACCTCATACTTGGTGGTAGGTCTTTATCTAAAAGTCCACCTGGCTAGTTACCAGTGTGGTTGAAGCTGAAGTCAATAATCCATCTCCAAGCACGTGTTTAAGTATTCCGGTAGCTGAACTTGAGAGCCAGTCCCTCTAAGTTTTGGCGTGTTTAGACCTAGACACATCGCCCTAGATCATATAATTTAAAATCCGATGAGAATGTGACTAGAGGTTCTATAAAATATGTAAAAAAGTAAACCTCTTTGATCTAAAAAAACAATATGCATATGGCAATACAACATTTCTTGCAGTTTTTGTTTTATTTTATCTTGTCAGATATCAGTATTCGAATTGAACGAAGAAGAGATGCGATGGGATAAAATCGATGAACTTTATCACCGTGAAACTGACATGGCCGAAGCAATGTTACAACTTAAGAGAGGGAAGAAGGATCGCATGTTGCTTGGTAATTTCAAAATAATACAAATGAATTTAATGTATACTGCGATACTTTTCATTAGTTATAGTAACGTATAAAGGTGTCCTAAATATAACAAAGATTTAAGATGATGAATGATTGATGATAGAATGACTGAAGAATTAGACAGGGAATGCCTGTTCGAACTACACCCTTCAAACTGGAACTCAGATAAAGTGGTCCTGTGGCTAAAAATCAGTTGTACTGATCCTGTTGCTGCCACTCATTTATACTGATCCTGATGCTGGAACTCAGCTATACTAGTTCTGTTAGTGAAGATCAGCTATAGTGGTTCTGTTGCTTTGTGGTGAAAAAGTATATGATCTTACTATCGTACAGGTTTCAACATTGTTAAATTGTAGAAAATTTCCGTAATAGCTGGTGTACATTTTCACATAATTTGATTGTCAACGAGGATAGGATTTTACGCACTTAAATTTTACTTCTTTATAAATACAGCGACTACTACATACAGCTTTGTGGTATGGGACTTCGATAATTTAATATCGAGAGCAAACCATGTGATGAAAGTAAAGAGGAAGAAGAAAGATGACAGAAGTAAAGAGGAGATTGTGGTAAGTAATGAAGGAATCTATAGTAATACTATAAAGGCGAATACGAAGTTGCTTGTAACGCGTTCGTGGCTAATAATAATTCAACCGATGAGCATGAGAATTTACATACACGTTCTTAGCAGTACAAAAATGGTCATAGAGTTTTTATCTAGAAAAAATAAATACTGTTTCCGAAGTATATAAATATACACCAAATCTAAATTAACAAGAATGACGTCGTGAGCAAAAGCTAGTATATATAATGATCTGTCCTGAAATGAAATATTTAGCTTCATCAGAATGTATATCGACGGGAGATAGCGGAAATGTCGTAACTTGCATTTTGGGCTAAATTACTTTTAACCATATTCTTGTATAAAAAATACCGCTTTGAATGTTCTGGACCTCGCTTTCCTACGATTCATTTTTTGATCGATACGACCTTCGTATTCTGCCTAGTTTTAGCATTATACATAAAAAATTGAAGTTTTGAAGTTTTTTTGGCTCTGATGTACAGTTAGGTTTTCAAGTTACGACAATTCTGCTTTATTCCGTCTATATGTCGAGGCGAAGATGAAAAATTCGTTGTTGTAAAGGTATGACGTTATCTATAGTGACGTCATGGTTATAATTTGAATGAGCAATCCACCAAAAACAATCGCATGAAGCATTAGTAGATACAGAAATGCAACACTGAATATAGTTACAACGAATTCTCGGTAGGTATGACTAGCCTAGCATTTTGAGCGAAGATAACCAGTGTCTCGTCGTTGGGTGCCTTTTAAGGCATTCAGCTCATTTCAGACAGCAACTAATAATCAAGATGCATGAACGTCCGATACCTCCAATCAATGGAGAACGGGGTCAATAGTAACTCCCCCGATATAGTCAACAGTACGGACGCAGGTCAACATTGAGTAACTTCGTCAATATCTATACTATACTAATATTATAAAGCTGAAGAGTTTGCTTGAACGCGCTAATCTCAGGAACTACCGGTCTGATTTGATTTTTCAGTGTAAAGATGCTAATTATTTGAAGAAGGCTACAGGTTATTATATATCATCAAATTAATATGACCAATATGAGCTGAACACCAATGAAGAATATTTAAAATTGGCATTTGTGTAGTAAAAGAAATAAACGGTCATAATTTTATGGAACAAATTTGTAATGCTTTATCTTTCATTATGCCATATCAGATTCCTGATGTAATCTGTTCTTTTAGGAATGTAACTTATACAAAACAATTTCGATGTTTTACAGCTGACAGGCGTCCCGTGACAACTTAATTTTTTTTCCTTTTGAGGGTTTCTGCTACGTATTAGCGTTAGCCCAAAGTAACTATTCCACACGGACGAAGTCAGGGGCAGTAGCTAGTATAAAATAATTTGGTCCTCGTATTGTTTTTGGATTTCAATCGATGACATTCGTTAAAAGTTTCGAGAAAATTTTCAGGAGGAGAAAATATATGAAGATCCAGAGAAAGATTACAGTTCATATGGAATTGTTCTGAGGCTGCCTCATACGATCAGGAACATCTCTACAAAGATGACCCAATCTAACTCCTTTATGATTAGTAATAACAACACTTATGTAGTGGCTGGAGTAAGGTAAATACTTATGTAGAGGAAGAAGATAAATCCCGACAAGCTATTTTTGGTTTCAGCATGAATGGGTCGGCTCCTCCGGGGTAGTACCACCCCTCTCACAGATAACCGACGTGAAATAACAGGCTTGCATTGTTGTGTTTCGTTCGGTCAGTGAGAGAGCCGGAGGCCCACGTCCCTTCCTTTATCCTGCTTTCCCTTTCCTTCCCCTCCCCATTCTCCCATATACAGGCTGGCAACGCATTTGCGACGTCCTTGATGTCGCTAGTATCTATGGACGGTGGTGATCACTTAACATCACGTGACCTACCAGTTCGTTTGCCTCCTTTGATATTATAAAAAAAAAAAAAAAAAATTCATTACGTAAATTGGTATCAGTTTACGGTGAAGGAAAACATTCTGGAGAAACCTGTAAATTTGTAGTCCGGTGAAGCTGTTAAGACCTTGCTGGGTCAATAGCGTAGACATTTCGAAAAAAAAAGGGAAACCTGTAAATAACGTTGAACTTGGGAATTTTTTGGACTTTGAGATTGCCAATACATCGTAGACTAACATGGTGATAAGCCCAATCTTTTTTTAAGAAAAAGGCTTGTGATTTTCCACTGGGTATATTCAAGTTGATAATGATGATATCAGTTTTTAAAGACAGGATTTTTAATACCATATGTTACCCAATATTAAGTGTTGGTGGAAACTAAAATGGGAATATACTAAATCTTTTTCATCATGAGATTTTTTTTCCTCGAACTGTCTACGCTATTGACTTAACAAGGTCTTAACAGCTTCACTGGACTACACTTTTTTTCTCATCTTGAGAATGTCAGCTAGCTATATGGGTATTAGGAATGGCCCAATCACCATCATCCGGTTCTGTAGTGACAAACACACATACTCTGATTTTGGTATGTGTGTATAGTAATATAATTGTGAAATACCCGAAGTGACACATTGAAAAGAATAAAACGTGTATCATTAAATATCTGTAGTTCATCGCAGTTTTGTTCTTATTTCCTTGTTTGTTATATTATTTACATTCACTTTATCTGCGACATTCCCCAAATCTACTATACTGTTTTACTTTATTATAATTTTACTCTATGTAATTTGTTATTGCTCCATTTTTTTTTTATTTTGTAATAAATACTATTTTTGAAGTTGTACTTCTTTTGGCGAGTTAGGGAAAAATTATGAGAGTAAATTTTAAGATGCGCGCGCACACCGTCACGTAAAACCGACACTCTGAAGGTAGCGCTATAGTCAACGTTTTGATTAAATACCTTTTTTCTATTATTAGTGTCGTTTTTTTTAAAAACGCAGAATAAGGCGATAGATAAAATTTTTCAAAAGATTTTTATCTTGTTACGCGAAAGAAGTATAGCTTCTAATGCGTGTACATAAGTACACACAAAACTTATTTTTAATTAGCGGTACCAACAGTTTGTCTACCACTGCATCATAAGGCTTATATTCGTTTGTATGGAGCCTAAACCCTTAAGCTTTTTTTTTAACTTTATTTTTGGCAATCAATCTTTCAGATTATTACTGCCATTGTCACATAGTCAATAATATTACATGCATCGTACGATCATTTCAATATTAAGCGTCTTGTGAGTCAATATTCTAACAAGATGGTGGATCCCTTGTTCGAACCTTCCTGGGAGTTTTTGTGGCATCTCAGATTTTCATGCTCCGTGGTATTATTTTCCTTTCACTTCACTTATGCACAATAAACTAACTATATTACGCAAAACACCACCAAATTTACAAAATACAGAGTCTAATAACACAAGATTATGAGTAAAATATAAAATCCACTACATGACAGACTAAAATCTCCCCAAAAACTCACCCTTAAGCTTATGGGCAGTTCAAGGGTTAAGGTACATTTGATACCAAGCAACACATGATTGCAATTAATTATGTTTTCAGAAAGAATCTTTACGTCTGGTGTCTAGACACAACAAAGCTGATTAAAGTTCTAGATGCACATTTTGGTAGGATAGTCCAACTAGAGCCGCTAACTGTAGGCACTTGGAACAACGTAATCACTTCATCAATTGACAGGACTGTCAAAATATGGAATATTGACAATATTTTTGAACAAGTCCACAAAATTGATCGTCAAGAATTGCCGATAGATTCTATAAGGTGAGTTTACAAGTTAGTTTATTTAAATTTTCAACAATTCAGATTATTCTCACTCGGTTTTGCTGCATTTGCGTGGATTTTTCGTAGTTGTTCCCATCTTCTCTATCTAGGACAATTGTGTGTTTTTCTCCATCATCAAAATGATTAACTTCCTATGTCATGTTTTCGGGCCAAAGGACTTTCAAACTCCTGAAATTATTCCAATTTGTACAAGAGTTCAGTTTCAACGATTTCTTACATATTTTATTATCTTTATTTATAAAAATACAATGTCATAATGTTTGTTCACGATGAATTCCGACACTACTCGACAGATCTTCATGAAAGTTGGCATTTATGTATAATTTGGTCCAACTTGAAAGACAGGATAATTTATCTTTCGATTAATGACCTCAATATGTTTTATTTACAAATTAAACGATTGTCAATATTGATTATTACTAGTAATTGTAAGTTTCATCAGTCTCGAATAGATGGCGCTTAAAATGAGTTTGTTAGCAGAAAACTGTGGGACCGACTGTTATAGTACTCATAGACGTCGCCACGTTATAATTTTGAATTTCTTTTTTAACTCCAGTTTTATGGTGCACGTGTTCTGTTGATTTATGAGTCAGCTACAGCAACAAGTGGCCTTATGAGCTAGCCTTGGTATAATTTAATCCACTATAAAAACATCACACGACCGAGTTTGATGGCAAATTTATATGAAATACAGCCAAATTTTTGAGTCTGATTGAATAAAAAAGGAAGAATACATTCAAATTAATGTACTTTTTAATTTATAATATAAATTATGAATTATTTTTATTTTTTGATTTTGGCCATCTTCAATTACAATAGGAAATTAATAACAAAGTAATATATTCTGGCAATTCTCAATGACTTTGATGTGAAACATCTATAAGCGCGGGTAAACCTGATTGTTGGCGTGACGAGTGTGTGAGACTTGGCGACGCGATGTCACACTGAGCTCGCATTTGAGAATTCGAGATTCGTTCGATTCGAACAATTACGATGTTTCACATCTGCCAGGCGTCCCATGACAGCTCATTATTTTACACTGAAATATCACACGCTGAGAATGAAAAATTTTGATATAAAAGTCGAGGCAGTCATAAGGATTGCCAACAGAAGGGAAAACTCAAAACAATGCAACATATTTATATTCTTTTGAATTTTCATAACTAATTGTAAACGACAATATTTAAATTTTAGGATTTATTTATTGAAATTATTAACATTAGTACGGTTTACATATGAATTGGCACTCGTAGCAATAATTATATACATTTTTATCAAGTCTTTTAATCAATCAGACGTATGACGTGTTCCAAAATTCTCTTTTTACTATTGTGACCCCAAGTGTAACGTGAAGAGATGGAGTTTTTGGCGGGATTTTGGTCTGTCATGTAGTGGATTTTATATTTTATTCATAATCTTGTGTTATTTGACTATATATTGTGTAAATTTGGTGGTGTTTTACGTAATATAGTTAGTTTATTATGCATAAGTGAAGTGAATGGAAAATAATAACACGGAGCATGAAATTCTGAGATGCCACAAAAACTCCCTGGAAGGTTCTAGCAAGGAATCCACCATCTTGTTAGAATATGGTTTCACACGATGCTTAATATTGGAATGATCACACGAAGTTTGTGATATTATTGACTACGTGACAATGGCAGTAATAATTGGAAAGATTAAATGCCAAAAATAAAGTTAAAAAAAAAAAAAAGTGACGAGATATTGACGCAGGCCGGCATTACAGCGGCAAGCGCGGAGGGATGGTTTGTGTCTCGGTGGTCACCGTTGTTTTTTGATTGTACTGTGCTTACCGCCAGGCATAGTGCAGTCACTTTATTGTGCTATATAAAACAAATTTCAAAAGTGACATCATGCGAAAAACACTCAAAACTACTTATTCGTGTCCTATTCTAGTCTTTTAGTTCCTTTTAGATGTGTTGCATAAATGACGCTTACTCGAACTGTTTATTTGTATACAATTTTTATTATAATTTTGATTTTGTATACGCTACAATTCTGATTTATTGTATCTATAAATATAATGATTAAAAAAAAACAGGAATAAAATTGTTTCTGAAATTTACGTTATAAGAATTGCTGATTAATATATTAATCACTACTAACTAGTGATCGACCAGTGAACCGAAATGCGACCGTAACGAATTGTTTTTTTTTTTTTTTTAAGTTTGGATGTTTGTTACTTTTCTTTTATGTCGACTATAGGTAAGCCTGTACATATAAGTAATTACGTAAATAGTTGATATTTTATTAATTTATATATTATGTTAATAATATTCTATGCATAAAATTTATCATTTCTCGCTGTCCATAAACATTTCTATGAACTTAAACAATCTCAAATTTTATGGTCGTCTGTGCGCGCAATATGCTTAATCCCTCGAATGTCCGAAACCATAAAGTTCTATATAAATCAATATCGACCTCATGAGACACAGATCAACAGGCTGTTGGGAACATAAATTTTAAAAAATGCCTGATTTATTACAAACCTTTGAAAAATAATGAATTGTAATTGAAAACCCATATTTGTTGTATGAAATTTTACAGAACCTTGATATAAAAAGAAAATTAGAACATTATCCGCCATTTTGAGATCTAAATCTTCAAAAATTAGGGGTTAAAAAGCTTAGTAATTTTTTCTTCAACATATTAGAAATTAAAAGTGTCATTTTGCATAATAGCCTAGCCCGAGATAAATACCTAGCAGTGACAGCAACAAGGAGTTGTTGGGGTCTCTGGGATACCAGTACTGGAAGACTACTGGCTCAGCTCGCAGATGCGCCCCTCGGTGCTATAGTCACTCAGGCTGTGATAACACCCAGTGGAGATAACGTGATCACAGCTGAGTCTGGCAATGTGGTCATATGGGATCTTCTGGAAAAACAGGTACCCTCTATATGAAAACCACAATACCTGATAGATGATTTTAATGAAAGGTTATAATGTAGAGGAAATTTAATACACTCAAAAATATTCGCTTTATAGCTTAATGTATTTAAGTTATTATGTGATCACAAGTAAGGCCGGCAATGTGGTCAGATCGGACATTTTAGAAAAACAGGTACCCTCAATTTTAAAATGTCTAAACCCATTTTTTTTAATTTAATATAAGGTTAAAATGTAAGGGTAATATAATAAAATTAAATAGATTTACTTAAAATATTGCTATATTGAAGATAATATATGATCACAGCCAATCCTGGCAATGTGGTCATATGGGACTTTTTAGAAGAACAGGTACCCTCACTTTGAAAACCTCTACGCCTAATTAATAACATTAAAAATCTAGAGGTAATTAAAAAAATATATTCATTTGGAAGATTGTTGTCCTTAAGGTAATATATGATTACTGCCGAATCTGGTAATTAGATCTGTGGAACCTTTTGGGAAAACTGGTACTCTCAATTTGAAAACCATTGAACTCAATTGTTGATTTTGTTGTAGGATTAAAATGTAGGGGAAATTTAGTACAATCACAAATATACACTTTATAGATTGTTGTTTTTGAGATAATATATGATCACAGCCGAGTATGGCAATGTGGCAATATGGGACTATTTGGAATAACAGGTACCCTCAATATGGAAACCACTATACTAATTGTTTTTTTTTTTATTATTGAAGCACGACAAAGTGACTGCACTATGCCTGATGGTAAGCATAGTACAATCCAAGAACAGTGGCGACCACCGAGAGACAGATTATCCATCGTCGGTCGCCGCTGTCATGCCGGCCATAATGACGAAAGTCACCCGGTACTGGATATGCACAGGCTGATCCCGAAACGCGACGCGCAAAAGCGAGTCACTATGACGGGCTTTTTCGCCATGTACATGGTGGTTGCGACTCAGTCGGGCTGTATAACCTTACCACCCCGCTATCGCCATTGCCTCGTTCGTTGATCAGCAGGGTGCATCACGTGCAGGTGAGGTTGGCTTGGGTGTCTCAAGTCTTAAGATGTTACTCGACACCCCTTACACCTTACTTTATATTAATAAAAGGTTGAAATTATAATATCAGCCTAATGTACGCAGATTCGAATCCCTGGCATATATGCTGATGAATTTTTCGGAATTTGCCTACACTTACTAATTCGAATTTGTAAGACTATTGGCTGACGATGGAGAAAACCATCGGGAGGAAATTTGAACCTAACAAATTCTATGTCTTAATTCTAAGGTTTTGTGTATGTGGGCACAATATAGAACTATGAACTAGCGTCGTGATTATGCCCATACCTCCCTTGGGGAAGAGCCCTATAGCCCTGAATCTATGGGAAATCTAACAATATCACAAATATTGACTTGAAAGGTTGGTTTATTTAAGGTAATATTTAAAGAAGAACAAAAAGGAGTGAAGCAAGTTTTACTTCTAGAAGATGGAGCTAAATTCATTACGATATCTATGCATGTGCCTACTGATAACGCGGATAATTTGGCTTTAGCTACAATCGTTGCTAGAGCTATTCCAGGTAAGTTTACTTAAATTTTAAATGCAACTGAGCATTTTTCTAACTTATTTTATCTCATCAGTCATTTTGACAAATCAATTCTTCGATTAATTACTATTTCTATCGTATCAATTAAAGTATCTACATTCATTCTGAAATTTTCCCGTTAGTTCGCACCTCGCGTTGTTAATTGGTTGCTAATTCACATATTTTAAAATTTAACCAAATAGCGACTACCGGTACGATGCTGTAGAACCTTCATTATGGGCATGGTAGCGTTCTGAAAAAGGACGATAAATCACCGCATTCAATTTGTCTTCTAATCAAATCGTAACTACGGATTTTTTTCTCTTCTTAGTGTATTGTTATAATGAGTACACAATACCTCACAATATATATTCTGCGTGTCTATTATCTTCTTGTATCAACTTTGTACTTAACCGTCCTGGCCTAGTTGAGTGCCTAAGGTGTTGTCAATGGATACACAGTTATATGCATATAGGAGTTTATTGGCGTAAAACGACCGATCTGAGCCGCTACTCGAACATAACTGAATTAGAATTACATATTGTTATAATGAGGACACAATACCCTACATTAGTATTTGTTTTGATATCATTATATTATATATTAAATGTGACTATGAACTACCACACGATTGAACGGTGTTAACATTTAGACAGTCACCTGGAATAACTAGATTAACTTTATTCTTAAAATTTATGGTTTAACCAATCAAAGAGCAGAATGCATTGATTAAAATTGGTTACTATAGTCCAACCTCACGCAACCGCGCCGGCGCGGCTGTACGCTTATGTTGAGACGGGAATTGGAAGCAGTTGCTCTATTTTGCCATTTTGCTGTCATCATTCACGGTGGCAACTAGGCTTATTTGTTACTGACTGTGTCAGATGCAAATGAGATAAATTATCTAAAGATGGATCGTGCGTTATGTCGAGATATTAACACTGTCTAGTCTTGGTAGCCTTACTTGAACTGAAAACATGCTGGATGATCTCAAAAAATGGCAAAAAGTAACTATAGCGAATTCATCACCATGTTTGTGGTAGTGACGATCCGATTTGGTACAGATTTTCTTCCAACCCTTTTAAAGACTAGAAGTGCTGGGCTGATCCCGGAAAGTGACATACCAAAGCAGAAGTTACATTTGATGTATCTGTGTCGCAGTTTGCATTTTCTGGTATATTATTACAATGTTCCGAAAATACAGCTCCCTTGCTGTTGATACTGACATTTTTAATAATTACATTGCTAAATATGTTTGGTGCATTGGAAAATAAATTATCAGATGGAGAAAGGATATTCGCTGTAGATTACGATGTGAGAGGTACTGGGTATAAGGCGGCTGTGGTATCAGCTGACGAGCACCACATCGTTGCTCCGGGAGTTGATAAATCTGCCAAAGATTGTCTACACGTATTCCACGCGAGAACTGGTACAAGACTTCATAGGTGTGTATAGCATTCTTTAAAAATTATAATTGTGTTTGCCTTTAATTTTCTCCTCCGTCTTCTTATTCTTATCAATGGTCTTTCTAGAATATCTATAAAGAATAGCGGAATAAAGGATATGCAGTCCATCGTTGCACTTCCGCACAAACCACTTTGGGTCGCTGTTGTTGGAAACGACAAGGCCGGTATACTTGATATTAAAAGCAAAAGACATGTCAGGTAAGCCGTAATTGTTTATATTTCCTGCGAAGTCCCACTTCCCTAATATATAGTATAATTGTATAATCACAGAGTGAGATACGGTGGTAAGAACATTTGACTGGATAACACCTTCGGATATGATCATGATTTACCACAGTAAGATAATATTATAGGGTCCATTTGTCCAGTTACCATGGAAATATTACATAACATTGAATCTTTCTTGTCATATAGAAAATGCACAATGCATAGCTATTATATTTGCATAGGTTTTGTCCTATCTTAAGCACTAGAGTTTGTTTGTCTTATAGTGCAAAGACTAACTGATGTTAAATAATTATACTATATCGTATTGCTATATACGGTCAACATCAAAGTATGTTAGATGTGATGGTAAGCTAGTAGGTGGTGATGAATTGCTGCAGCAATGTAAATGGAAACAGGAATACAATTTTATTTCATGTTGATTGGTGTAGTGCTCTAATATAGGAAATCATAGTAAAGGGATCCGATTCCACATAGGGTTATTTGAACACGTCAAAGCTTACTTATTGTGATCTTTGACGTTATTGTCATGTCAGATGTGATTGCTATCAAGAAAAAACTGAGAATATATTAAAGAACTAATTGCAACTGCAAGTATTTGGGTGCTTTTTTATGGTCGAATAATTTCTACTCGATTCCCTAGGAAAATGTTGTTGGAAATATGTGAAACAAAATTGCTTGAAAATTTAAGCTCTCTTAGTATTAACTCTAAATATTCTCCCAGTGTGTGAGAAGACTTTGCATATAAAATACTAAATGTATTTTTATAACTTTAATTGTTATGTTTTAATTTGTATAACTCAGTGGCACTTTATGCTATCGTTGCTTTCAAACTCAGGAACTACTCAAGATTGAGCGCTTTACAATTTTGTCTATTAGGACTCAACTGTAAGTCACACCGGTGAATTAGAGAGCAAGGCTTAACTTATTATCCTTTTTGATAAGTTATTGAAAAAAATATTAAATCAGAATATCATGATCATTTTAGATTCGTTCCACGTTGGAACGGCGCCTGCACTCGAGATGGTAAGATGGGTCTCTGTGCTCCCTCTCGTGGAGGTCTTGACCTTATAGAATTGAAGAGAGGAACCTCAGTCCAGCAGTTGATATACAGAGCTGCTGAAGGTGTCTTCTCTATAATCACAATGTTCAGTTCTACAGATCAGTACGTGTTCTATTATCATAGCGGGAGGAAGACATTAAGGGTTTTCAGGTAATATATTAATATTTAAAATCATGGATTATTTGTTGCTGTAAGAATCAACTTTTAATTTAGTATCTTCAACTGCTTACCCTTATCCCAAATAAGTGGGGTCGGCACAGGTTTTCCGTTTCCACTCTCCCCTGTCAGATGTCATCTAAGTAGTTACACCTTTTATAGGCATTATTTTTCACACATAACCCATCCCCTTTTCAATCGTCCTCTACTCCTAGTGCTAGTTACATGATTTTCTTCCTTACTCATGACTTGTCCGTACCATGCTAACCTATTACTCCTCGACTTCTCTATCACTGGTGCTATTTTCAATCTTCTTCTGATATAATCATTATTAATCTAATCTATTCTAGTTGCACCACAAATCCGCATTAACATTCGCATTTTTGCAACGTGCAGTTTTCTCTCATATATCTATTCCGTATCCCAGCGTTCAGATGCACACAGCTTTGCTGGTCTTGTAACAGTTTTATTCACCTTCCCCTTGAGGTTCAAGGCATTCGTAGGTCAAGCTACACCAGACATTTTTCGCCATTTCATCCACCCTGCATTTATCCTATTTCTCGCGTCCTTGTCTAAGCCACCGTTGTTTTGGATCAATTAACCGTAATACCGGAAATTTAAGCAGACTAGGGCTATAAGTTTAAATTTTAATTTAGTGTATTGATTTTAAAATATTTGACTTAACAAGTCATGGTAAGGTCCAAATCTTATGGTTGATTTATTTTACACCATATTTTGGAAATAAGAAATTACATATTACTATACTATATTATGTTTAAACTAGTCGCATAATTGTTTAAATTTTGACACAAATTGAATTTTGTACTAAATTATAATGTGATAATAGAAGTGGACAACACTAGGACCATTGAAAAGCTTTGTTTTTTATTGGTTTTACTAGACTAAGAATTATGGCTTAGTTGATAGCGTGTTGCAACAAGGTTAGAGTTCCCGATGAAGGAAATCATCCATGAGACCATAGCATGGTGGTAGGGCTTTTTCTAAATCCGTCTGGTTAGCTTGGTGGTGAAGGGTGGAGGATAGTCCCTCAAGTTGGAAAAGCTGTCGCCAAGCACCTGTCGGTTCTGGCAACTACACTTTAGAGCCAGTCTCCTCTAGGTTTGACGTGTTTACATGAGATGAGATTGTGACAAAACTGTAAAAGTTATGAAGTATAAAACACCTAAAGTATAAAACCTAATTCAGAATATTGCAGTCTAATCTGGAATCCACACTATGATATTTATATTAAAAACATAGAACGAGTACAGAAAAGATTTTTATGGCATCTTTGTTACAATAGCAATGTACTCAATAAGATTACAAAATATAGTGACCGACTTAATCACCTCAAACTATCCTTCTTAAATAATAGAAGAGTAATATTAGAATTTATGGTTTTATTTGATATTTTTCATGACAAAATTGATTGACCATAAATTACGAATCACTTCAAATTTAATATTCCTGTTTATCTTCCAAGATCTAATAAATATGTCCCATTTTACATTTCTCATTCACGTACTAACTTAGGCTTTTACTCTCCAGTCAACAGAATATCTAGATCATACAACTCATTCCATAAAACGTGCGACATATTCTCTACTAAACGAAATCATTTTAAAACAGCGATAGAGGCATATCAGCCTATTCACAAAATACAACTTTAATTGGTTCAGTATTTCTTTATACTTTTTCCACTCACTCTCTTTCTGTTACTTTGTTATATTTCTAATGTTTTAAAGTATGATTTAAGAGTATCATTTAATTTCAGTATTTTATTACTTTTTCTGTTTCAATTTATTTGTTTTTGTATTATTATATTAAATCTTTAAATATGTAAAATAGTTTAATTTTTACTTTATGAATATTTAATTAAGTTTTGGATCATGCCGTGGTACACTTATGATGAATCATGATAGTCATACTTTTTATATATTTACTAGTGTATTGTCATGTTGACGATCCTAAAATAAATAAATAAATAATGAACACCTTATTATCTAGGACTGTTGATGGACGAGAAATAGCTGAGTACAGAGCTCCTGCTGAAGTGACTGGCATTGCGAGTGCACACGGGGGCAAGGCACTAGCCATCGCATCGCAAGACGGATGTCTCACCATACTGGATATTGTAGACCCTCACGAATAATCTAATTGAATTGTTTAAGTCTATCTCCCCTAAAAAAGTAGATTTTTGATGTTATACACTTACAGTGACGGATTTGCAGTCTTGGTCGTCCTAGGACCCAGGCCATGTAGAAAGTAGCAGCCCACCCTGTGTCAGTGACATTTTTGTCACGACTGGCCGCTCCTAATATCTGGCAGCCCTAGGCCCGGGCCTCCTGGGCTTTAGGGCAAATCACTCACTGTACACTTAGAAGAAAGTAGCTTGATTTACTGCACTGAAATGATTTTATCATGACACTTGTATTGAGATATTGTTAAAGACACAGTTAGGGGGAGTTCATTAGTTACGTGGGGGTTTCGGGGTGGTCAAGCCGAATTTAACTAAATCTCACGTGGGGTGACTGGAGGCTTTGGCAAATATCACGTAATTTTTTTCAGCCAAAAAATAGTATACAAATGTAAAAAACTGAAATTAATTTCAAGTATAACATGTTTGTATAATTAAATATGCTGAAATCTAGCACAATTTTGTTATAAAATCCGTGAGTAGCTGTAAGTTTATTTAGTTTGGATGTAACGAAAAAAAAAATCAAAAATAAAAAGAACAAAGTAAATTGTCGTTTTTTTTTTTTTATAATAAATATTAAATGTATTTATTATACCCAAAATATATGTTTTGAGAAGTCTCACGTGAGGTTAGGTGGGCCGAGACAAATCTCACCAGATACAGAGAGCTGGAAATATCCCCAAAAACTCTTCACGTATTTAATGGACGACCTCTTACTCTAACTCTTCTTAGGTGGAAATGTTAACTTTTCTTAAAAATTAAGATTAGACTGCAATTTTTAAGATTTAGAATTTCCGTCTTCTGTATTTGATAATCTGTCCACTTAATGGTTAGCCTGTTGGAGTGTAGCGTGTTAGTGTGTTATACTACATAACGATTATAAGTATTATAATACCTTATATATTAAGTAAATCTTTGGTAGAATGTAACTTTATGTAGCTCAATCATTGATATATAAAAATCCTAGATACACGCAGTCTCGAATAAAATTAACGCTCAAAACCGTCCTCAAAAACTCACCGATATACTTAAGTACTTTTACTATACTTATGTTTTTGCAAATTCAACCTTACGCGATTTATTTAAAGTTGTTTTTCAAAATAATGTACAAAAAAAAACAAAGTCAGAGCCAGTGACGAGAGATCATTTATCATCAAAAAAAAGTTTCCTTTGCGTAACGTTTCATAATGTTCTAGACTAATTATAAAATAAAAAAGATTAAAAATCAATTAAGGTTTTATTTAAAGGTAAGAAGTCGGATATTCGGCGCTCTTTACCGAATAGTCGCCACATCTCTAATATTAGTATTGCCATAAATACAGAAACAAAGAAAAAAATATTTTCTATTGCAAATAACATTTATTACTTTTACAGTTTATTCGTTTAATACATAAAACAATTTAAAATATAGAAAGCTTACTCGAAGTGGTCTCCATTGACTGCAATACAGTCCTTTAAACGTTGAGGACATTTATCAATAGAAGCACGCAGTCTTTCCATGGGAAAATTCTTCATTGCCAATCGTACGGATTGTTTTAGGTACTTCAAATTATCATAGCGTTTAGAGCAAGCCGTACTCTCTAAAACTGACCATAAATAATAATCCAACGGATTAAGATCGGGACTAGACGACGGCCAGTCTTCAGCTCTGATGAAATCCGAAACGTTCGTTTTCAATCAAGATTGCGTAAACCGAGCTTTATGACTCGGCGCCGAGTTTTGCTGGAAGGTCCATTCTTGGTTATTGAACATGGTGTTGTTAATGGGCTTCATTCACATCTTCTCAAGAATGGTATCTTCATACACTTGTGCCGAAGTTTTAATACTTTTCTCACAAAAGTATGGCTCAGTCACTCCTTCATAGCTAATACCCCACCAAACCATCACTGAAGTCGGATAGTGCCCGCTTTTTTTTTATCGAAGCACGACATAGTGACTGCACTATGCCTGATGTTAAGCATAAGTATAGTAAAATCCAAAAACATCGGCAACCATCGAGAGACAGATTATCCATCGCCGGTCGCCGCTGTCATGCCGGCCATAATGACGAAAGTCGCCCGGTACTGGATATGCACAGGCTGATCCCGAAACGCGACGCGCAGAAGCGAGTCACTATAACGGGTTTTTTCGCCATATGCTACGTTGCACTCTATCGGCTAATTGGGAAGCTTCCTTAGAACTTTGAGCATAAAAGCGGGCATTTAGTTTGTTAAAATGTTGCTAAATTGTAAAAATTTTCTTATCCGTAGATAATTTTTTTCTGTGACCTTCCTTTGCGTACCGCGTCAATAGTTGTTTCGATTTTACCACCCTATTCTTTTTCAAATTATCAATTACAATGACCAGTGCATCTTTTATAGGCTGCAAGTCGCGACATGGTTCTAGGTGCTATCTTCATCTCCCTAGATAAAATCTTTTGGTTTCGGAAAGGATTTCTTCGAATTCTTTCCCTTACTGCTTTGACCACCTTTTTCGTACGAACACTACGTACGTACGTGGACGGCCAGATCTTTTTCTGTCACAAACAGAGGTCTCATTGTACCTATTAATAACCCGGTACACAAATGTTTTACTAATACCAATCGTATGGAGAGTTTTAAATATTGCATTTGGCTCCATTTCCAGTCCGTTAGTGGTATCCACCGCAAAATATGAACCCGTACCTAACGCTGCGCGTTATAAAAGACGTCCGCGACACATTTTTACCGACCCTCCTGATCCAATCACGTCAGCGAACGATCAGTACCAGCCTGTCCCTCGAAACAGAGCGTGTTCACGCCCACGCCCGCGTAACCACAGATCACGCCGCCGTGGTCTGGGGGTTAATTTCGCTCCCGCACACCCGATTAGGCCTCCCACGGCAGCAGCTTAAGCCTAGGTTCGATCCCTCGGTAGGGCGCCCTTGAGTGCGTTGCTTGCGCGATACGGTGACACACAAATATACATCACCGCTACAACACTACACGATCACCCCCACACACGTGCACGCCTACACGCTTACACATGAAAGTAGAAGGGTTTACTTTTTTTCCCTTATCGAACTGAAAAACTCTCAATTTTCCGATAATAAATATATGGAAGAGTTGTTGAGGCGTGTATGCTTGGTACACATATACGGTTCAACAACTCATACATATATGAATAGTTAGCTAGGCTAGCTAAGATAGGTCGCGATTTTGCATGCAACAGTCAACAACCACGCCGAGGTGTGCCGTGCACCCTTGAGCTGGTTGCCATAATAAAATCGGCTGAGTGCCTTAAGCGTTCGCATTAGTAGTCCGGTGAAGCTGTTAAGAATTTGATGGGTCAATAGCGTAGTCATATAGAGAAAAAAAAAATTTGGCTCCATAACTAATTTGTGTAATGCAATCACAGCGACTTGGTTTTTTTATCACCTCACTCCATTTTAAAATCGCAAAATATTGTACAAATGGCGCCAAACTCAATGAATAGTCATATAAAAATGACAAATTCCAAATGTAATATTTTGTTTATTTTTAATTATAACAGTATTTATGGCAGATTATGGCAGACTAAGTTATTTTAAAAATATAAGAAGGGGCTTGCTAGTGTCGGTATTATTAACCAAGGTTGTTAACCCCAAGTTCCCTCGTTGCAGCTTACGGCACCGTCTATTGCACCTTTATTAGGTTTAGGTTTAATTTTGTTTATATCCATATTTTGAAAAGTCTTAGAACAGACTTAGAGCTAAGGTTCTCTTTGTTATTTATTAGTATTTGTTTTCATATTGTTATTTTATATGCGAACTGTGATCATGAAGTATTATATCCTATAGTACTGCGAGTGTTTAATCGATCACTTAATCGATACTCCAAATAATACTATGCCGATATACCAGTAAAGCTTTTATCAGATATCCTAATAGGTTCGGTATTTATTGTCAAAAGATAATATTTTTATAAAATTATAAATTAATTTAGATGTTTTGAAGGCAGACGTCTAACATATGAATCTATTATTCTTTCCTTCTACCCCGTTTCTACTTCTGCTCTGTTCATGGCTGCTTTCCTTTCAATAATAGCCAGAACCCCAGATGTAAGTTCCTGTTAAAACGAGTCATATGTCAAAAACAAAACTACAGGCATGCAAAGGTTTAATTACAATTAGCTAACGGGATGTGAGTAGATTCGTATAAGCACCATACATCTCCATGTCTCTCAACATCAAGGTTTTTGTTTTAAATTTAAATGATAGTAAGTGTTGGCACGCATTATGCTTTTAGGTTTCCGAACGCACAAGCATCCCTTCTGCCCACCTTCCTTCCTTCCTACTTACGCTTCCAATCTTACCACAGAGGTTACGAAAAACGATACCTCGCATATTCAACGCAAGAATTGCTGGAGTCACCAACCATTTATATTGTAAAGCTTAGTGTTGACAAATTAAAATAACGCTGCGAGTGAAGTGCATCATTCAAACCCCTCATCACCGATGAATCCGCACTCTTTCCTTATTCCCCAACCCTCTGAACCGTTACCTTTTCACACCACACATTTTTTCACAAAGTATCACCATTTCAAATGAAGGCAACTCATCGAAATTGGTTCATATGACATTCTAAAATTCCGCCTAAAACCTCTTTTTAATAATTAGCTATTATTATTTCAAATATGCACAAAATAAAACAATATAGAGAATAATATTGGATAATTTATTTCATATCCATAAATATTAGAAAATAACTATGATTATAATGACTCACACGTTGTTGGAGATTAATAAACAAAGGTTTGATAGATATTTGTAATGGTCTATGGCATAAGTTTATAATCTACGGTATAAATATACCATGTGAAAGATTAGACACTCGCAGTATTGTATGATATGACACTTCATAGTCACATTTAATACATAAAATAATATAAAACAAATACTAATAAACAACTAAGAAAACCCAAGTTAAAGTTTGTTCTAGAACTTTTAAAAGTATAGCTACAAACGTTGAAATAAAATAATAAACCTAAGTGCAATGACCGGTGTCAAAAGCTGCAATAGTATTGTATATAATTTTTGTATTTCTCTAGATAATTCGGTCAAATATTAAGCGTCTAATTTTTTTTATTGATTTAGAACGAGAATCGAGTGTAAAGTTTCCTTCAGAAATATTGCTACTGTCTAAACAGTCACCTAGTATATATACCTAAATATATATACTCGTGTATAGCAGAAAAGATCTACAGGTCGCTAACATTTTCTTAGCAAGCATCTTTTATTGAAAGCGAAAAATGCAATCCATACATTAATTCAACATACGTCAGTTCCCTATTTTAGTTACAACCATTGTATATACAATATACTATGGTTTTTATTATATATTTATTTTATTATCATTAATAACATATATATATATACTAAGATGGTTTGAAATTAAACATTTAAATCAAGCATGTGTCATATAAGAAAATATTACAGATAATATACTATAGCATAAGATCTCCTTGTAAGATTATAATAGAAAATATGGAGAAATATAATTCATTTCTAATTGTAACCTTTCCTATCTTTTCTCTTGCGTATTAGTTACCAACAATTCTTCAAACAATTCCTTAAGTTCATATACAAATACGGAACATGCTTTCCAAACAATTAAATGTGATGTTTTGATTAACTGAACTTAATATTTTAAACAGAACCTAGCGAACTTGGTAGGCAGAGATAAGCTTGTCACAGATGTCAAAAGTGACTTTTATGAAAAAAAAAATTGAGAGTTGTTGGTAGGTGAAAATTTATATATGTATGTCTTATACGTGTCCTCAAAAATTTAGTTTTCAGCAACAGCGCTACCTACTAGATCCGAACTGGACCTAAGAAATGACCAAACGACCCCCCAAGTTTAAAAATATATAAAAACAAAAATTAACAACACACACACAAACACACCTTTATATTTATATATGTAGATATATATTCGTCTATTTTTAATTTATCTGGAAATATAAAGCTGTATATATCTAAAAAAAAGGAATAATAAAATAAACACTGGAAGTACCAATGTACGCATTCACTTAACTACTACTTAGGCAAAGTCTACAATTAGACATTATAATATATAGATCTGTGTTTTATAATTGAAATGAATAAGTACTCTAGTTCCTGTACTCAGAATATTAATACTTAAGTACTCTATGTAGGAAAAAAATCATTACTGAACTCGAATTAATACACTCCTAACGACTTCCATTTTAAGAAGAAAAATTTAAATAATTATTTTCCATTAATTATATAAAGGCATATGTAAAACAATATTGTATAAAAATACTGACTCCATATGTAGTAACATGTAAACTTAAATATTTTACTTAAACTTATCTTGATTAACTTAGATCTTAAAATAATAACGTAATCTATACGTTGTTTCCAAGATTTAAATACAACGAATTATAATCTGAATGTTGACTCCAATGTTTGTAAAATGTCAAACTCCATATATTTAAGCCATTTGATATGAGTTGGATAATCTTTGAATGACTGAACATTAGATGGTATACCAGAATAAATTGACAACGTCTGGATAAATAGTGAAAACCAATTGCTTTGATAAAACCGACACGCGCCGGCTAACTACGAATGTTGCCGCAAATGTTGGAGATATTACAAATATTATCAATACACAAAATAAAGGAATATTTTGGCACAAACATTCGGGCCAACTTGTGGAGCCAACCTAAAACGCTCTTCGTATGGAAAAACTATAAAAGCAAATCTAATATCTGTTTATTCAGCTCTTGGTGGAAAATCAACGAATTTCCCATTTCAAGATTTAACTGCAAAAAAAAACACGAAAGAAGTCAAACGGAAAAAGTTACATTAACAAAAAGCTTCACAATGTCTATATTAAAATTCATATTCAGAAACATATATAAATAATCTAGCGACAGCTATGCCACCGAATTCATTTGCGTTGTATAATTCCATAGACAATTCCAGCTCTATGCTCTGTGGTCCCTCTAATGGACGCACTAACGAAACCACTGCTTCATTGTTATATTGCTGTAGCCTGGAATAAGAAAATTATATCATTATACTGTCTAAACAAATTAAAACTATAACTGAATCTTCTAACCTTAATTAAAGGGGATAAAATCCGCGAGGCGTAAGGTGAAATTTCCATTTGTGTGAGTGATTGTCAAGTATAGAGTCAAATAAAAAACTTTTAAAAATAAATTTTATTATGTTTTAATTAGGTCCATAACAAAAGAGGGAGAGGTATTTTAGTGTAAAAATAAATGTGACTGATGAGTATATATATACCAATAAATAAAAAGCAATAATCTATGAAAGTGGGCTTTATTAGGGATCAGTGAATGACATATTTTTCAACTGCCACAAACTCTCCGGTTCCCTATATATCTCCGTCTTACTAAAATTACTTACATATAGATATATTCTACTGTTATTGAAACATTTACTCTCTTTATTTATCGTAATAATATTAAACTGTAATGTTATCTATCTCTATACTCATATAATTATGCATGTATATGCATATATATTTCCAATATAGTATTGCAAATTATCTCTGTTGGACATGAAGCATAATATCTTGGTGATTCGCTTATGGTGACATATTGATATCGTTTGACATATTGCCATTTTAAATCATTCTACATTGTTAAATATTTGGCAATCAAGTTTAAAACGTGCCCTATACAACGGTGACTTCTACATTGCACCGACGAATTTCACGACGGCCAACTACGCAGAGGAAAGGACCCCTGCATGACCCGTGACTTATCCACGTCAAATATAACGGTGAGATCTTCCCTTTACTGAACGTGCAGTAGAAATAACTAGCAGCCAATCAACTAGCAGTTTATAAACGATTAAATAGACTAATCTGAATCATAATTTGTAAACTGTAATTATAGTTTAAAACAGACTATTATCAGTTAAACGTGTTTTCATCTTTACAATGGCAGAAATTGCAAATGGCAAATTGAAAAACTTGCAATAGAAAATACTGTACTGCAAGAACTAATGCAGCAACTTTTAAAATCTTAAGCAGGAAAACAACCCAACAACACTGAGGTTCATAAACTGTCTGTAAAATTACCTCCATTCTGGGCTGAGAAACCGACAATTTGGTTCGCTCAAGCAGAAGATCAATTCCACCTTGCCGGAATTAATAACGACATTACGATGTTTAGTCATGTCATAAGCATTGTCGATCAACGGCTTATTGGAGAAATCGAAGACCTTATTTTAAATCCTCCAAACCAAGGTAAATATGATAATTTAAAAAAAGAGTGTATACGTCGCGTATCAATATCGGAACAGCAGAGAATTCAACGGCTTCTTGGTGATGAAGAATTAGGGGAAAGGAAACCCTCAGCTTTCCTAAGACATCTAAGATCTTTGTCTGGAACAATGACGGATGACAATGTTCTGCCTCAGCTCTGGCTACGCCGCCTACCTCATGAAGTACAGGCCATCTTAGTAGCTCAATCAGATATAAATTTAGACAAATTAGCAGAACTAGCTGACAAAATTTTAGAGGTGTCACCAGGACCGTCAAGAGTGTACAGCGTAGACTCAACGGCAGCGGAAATAACTTCACTTAAAGAGATGGTGCAGCAACTTATTTATGAAGTGGCATCACTAAAAAGCCAAAAGCAACGTGTATCCCGTAGCCGCTCTATTTCGACCAGCAGAAGACGAAACCATTCACCTGCGTTCCGGTGTTGGTATCATAGGAAATTTGGTAGGAAAGCCCAGAAATGTACTCCTTGCAATTGGACCGAGGAAAACTCAAGCAGCAATCAGTAACGACGGGCACTGATTGCTGTTCATTAGAAAATAATAACCGTCGCTTATTTGTTACTGACAGGATCACGAAGCACCGGTTCCTTGTCGATTCGGGGTGTGATCTATGCTGTTTTCCTTATAGCTGGTTACGACAAAAAAGATGCCCCTCCAACTGGGAGCTCAGTGCCGGTAACGGCAGCTCAATTAGAACTTTTGGCACCGTCACTCTCCGACTCGACTTGGGACTACGCCGTGACTTTAGTTGGGAATTTGTAGTGGCAGATGTCAGTACTGCCATTATTGGCGCAGATTTCTTGGCACATTACCACCTTTTGCCAAACTGTCACATCAAAAGGATAGAGGATGGTAGGACTGGTCTACCAGTAAACGCTTCCACAACCGTTATTGAGCATTCTAGCGTTAAGGCAATAGGTCCCTCGGATTCTGCATTTGCACAAGTGCTTGCCGAATTCTCAGACATTTTCCGACCTCCTGGTCTTCCTCGCTTTCATAAGCACAACACAGGCCACCATATCCGGACTACAGACGAGCCTCCAGTATCATGTCGACCTCGTCGGTTAGCTCCTCAGAAACTCCAGAGAAACTCCTCATACTGCTGCCAAGAGCGAATTTGAAAGCATGGTACGGAACGGCATTGCCCGCCCGTCTCAAAGTGCTTGGTCCTCTCCGCTTCATACCTCATGCTACACAGTTTCAAGCACCACTTATTGACGCTGTAATCGCCACAAACAGTAAAGGCGCAAAACCATTTTTATGGACGCCCAAGCTGTTGGAGCATTTTGAAGCCTGTAAAACTAGTCTTTCAAAGGCAACTTTACTTCAACATCCAATTAACGATGCACCTCTCGGTCTGTTCACAGATGCTTCCAGCATTCACGTGGGATCGTGTTTGCAGCAATACGTTAATGGTCAATGGTATCCTTTAGCTTTTTTCAGTAATAAGTTAACTTCCAAACAATCACAGTGGCCTGTTTATTACCGAGAGCTATTAGCAATATACGAAAGTGTACAACATTTTCGTTATATTTTAGAAGTTAGCAATGCAACTATTTTAACTGACCACAAACCTCTGTTATACGCTTTTGTACAAAGACGAGAGAAGCTTCCTCCTGCACAGCTGAACCAACTGTCTTTCATCAGTCAATTCACAACTGACATTCAGTACACTAAAGGTTCTGAAAACCTTATTGCTGATGCCATGTTACGAATTGAGGCAATTTCATTAAAGCAAGAATATGAAACCTTAGCACGTTCTCAAGGTACTGATGAAGAACTTCAAAATTTGTTAAAAGACTGTTCAAGCCTTTAACTTACCAAAATTAATATTCCTGGTACTGGCGTTTCTCTATTTTGTGATGTTTCCCTATGTGACTCCAGAATTGCGGCGGGTTGTCTTCAATAAGCTGCATAATTTGAGCCACCCGGCGCGCGAGCTACCACCCGCCTTGTTTCCGAGCGGTATGTTTGGCCATCAGTTAATAAGGAATGTCGTGAGTGGTCGCGAGCGTGTCGTGCCTGTCAACGCAGTAAAGTCTCCAGGCATAATACCTCTCCCCTCAGTAATTTTAAAACCCCATCTGGTCGATTGCTCCATGTCCATATGGACATCATAGGACCACTGCCTGTTTGCGACGGTTATCGCTATTGTTTAACTGCAATAGACAGGGCAACGAGGTGGCCAGAAATATGGCCAATGCGTTCTATAACTGCAGAAGAAGTGGTAGAGACCTTTACTAAAGAACGGATCTCTAAATTTGGCATACCACTCTGTATCACGACCGACCAGGGTACTCAATTTGAGTCTGACTTATTCCGCAGACTCCTCATCACTTTTGTCACGACACGACGAAGGACAACCGCATATCACCCACAGGTAAATGGTATGATAGAGCGCTTACATAGGCAACGCAAGGCCTCTTTAATGTGCAATGAATAGTCCTGGTTGAACGCTCTACCATTTATACTTCTAGGCATGCGCTTCGCTTTTAAAGAGGACCTCAAGTGTACAGCCGCTGAGCTCATGTACGATGAAACATTGCGACTCTCAGGAGAACTACTTGTTGCACCGCAGAACCCTAGTACCAGTGAAGATCCAGCTGGTTTGGTCGTTAGGTTGCGTAAACATATGTCGAACATTCGACCAGTACCGGCATCTCGCCATGGTAATCAAAAGTCTTTCTTATTCAAGGGCATATCAACAGCTACGCATGTATACTTGCGTGATGACGCTCTTCGACGCCTTATACTGGCCCTTATCAGGTTCTTGATCGGTCAAGTGACGACAAAACGCTTACTTTGGACATCAAGGGTAAGAAAGTGGTAGTCAGTATCGATCGCGTAAAACCTGCTTTCTTCTCGGAAGTTACTCCTCAACCCTTATTTCCACCACCTTCACCAGTCACATCCGTTCCTCCTATCCTCAAGCCACCTATAGACAATTTATTATTAATGTTAAATTTAAACCGATGCTAGATTTGTAAAGAACTTTTATGTATATAGTTGTATTTGCCATTGTAACTAATTTAGGTGTATTATAATATTATTAAGACTGTAGTAACTTGATGTTTTTATATCAATTCTTTGTAACTTTGTCTTTATTTTTGTATGCTTTACTTTTTTATACTCAATGTAAACATGTGTATAACGTCATATTTTGTAAATGTTTATATACTGGGCTTTCTTTACTCCGTAGGAGGGTGGTGTAGCGTGCTGGCCATAAAAAATTGTCTATGGTCCTTTAGAAAAACAGCGACATATTCGATGTTATATATATACAAATTTTTCCTCGACAAAAGAAGTGGGTATTAAAAGTTTCGGTTGCAAAGTCAGTGTTTGATTTTATTATAATATTACATTGAACACGCCTCAAAACGTGTATGTGTCACACTTGGCATTGACGGAATTGCCTACGTAGGCAGAAACCATACCGAATAAAAAATCGAATAACACTTGATATATCTTATCGTTCTCGTCTTTAAAATAATTATTTAGATTACACAAAACCTCTTTGATTTATTAAGGTTTTCGTATTATGTTTTTATTTGTGTTGGTAGGATTCGTATTAATAAATTGAACACAAAAACAAAATGTTATGAATGAAATACGTGACGCTGCTACCAGTACAAAAGGTGAGGTACGGAAGGTGCGCGGTGGAGTGGCGTCGTGTATAATGCACTCACAGAAATGTTTACGCCTCGCGGATTGTATAAGTTTGTTTGTTCGTTACTATTGCACGCCTTTTGCAGATACGTCAGAAGTCAAGAAAAGGACATAGGATACCTATCACCTTTAATGTAAAATGAAAATACTGCTACCGATGGGCATAAATAAGAACAGAGAATGTCATAAAGACACAATAGAAGTGAAACACTAAATAAATAAACAACAAATTTGTATCATATTACTGACGTTACAAAATGTACAAATTCTTTAAAAAAAAATAACAAAAAAAACATCAAAAAACCAACAAGACGTGGTGTTCCCAGACGATCATCCATTTAAAAACTGACCGCGTCCGACAGCTAACTTCGGTTATTGAAGGAGAACCGGTCTATAGTTCGGTGAAGCTATAAAGACCTCCCCAGGTCAACAGCGTTTTCATTTCGAAAAAAAAAAAAAGATAACCGTTGTGTCCAGTACTCTACCCCAAACAGTGTTTACTCTTTACGAATTTTCGTTACACAAAAAGATTTCTGATCAGAATTTCAAAGTCCTCAAAAAAATCGATCAAAATCTGCTCAACCGTTTAGGAGTTCAGTTACATACATAAGGACAGAAGAATTATGAATATATAGGTAATGGGGAAACGGTCGAGAACATCTCTGTTTCTCAGCCGATCGTCTTCATTATTTTATTTATTTTGCAACTACTGACAAATTTTAGTGTTATCAAAAATGATCAAAAAAAAAAAAAGTTTTCTTTCTCTAAAGTTGAAGCTCGATCACTGGAAGAGAATATATATCAAGATAATGTACTCACAAAAATGCATTAATATCTGCTTTATCCCTGACGCTTGGCGGTGCGTTCACATCCGCTAATAGAAGTTGGAATTTCATTTTTGCTTGGGCCCAAGACGGTCCTCGCATTGTAAACAATTTCACCTACAATAAAAAAAAATCACAAATTACAATATTTTAAATTAGCTGTGCTCGAGACCTAACTTGAAACCTAATTTAAAAAAATTGTGGCTAATAAAATCATCTGAATACATTAAGTCCATTCACTTATCTACTCTTCTCTCGTATATAGTCGCGACGTCATTTAAAGTACAATAACTTTTGATAAAGTGAACAGATTTTAAATAAATCTTACTCGAGAATATGCCTTATGATTTTATTGATGAGGTTTTATCGTGAACGCAGTAGTTTAGCAGTGATGTGTGTTTATAAAGACAGACAGAAAGACAGACATTTATTAGTTACTGTTTTTTTTACATTAGGTTCCACACGGAGGAGTCGCGGGCACAGTTGATAACAAATGAGATAGTATGGTGACTCATCGATACGTGGAAAACACGCCGACACTAAAACTATAACACTCTGAATATTGTAAATAAATAAATTCCAATAATATCAGGTTTCGAATTATAATATAACACAATACCTATGAAAGAAATGTATAGAGCCTACTCAGTCTTATGCTATTCTTAGCTTGAGCAAGAGCCAGTGCGTGCCAGAACTTCGTAATTTCGTGTTTTAATAAAAGCTGAAA
>JACEII010000043.1:4042811-4080931 GCA_014332785.1 Antheraea mylitta | reverse complement strand
AAAGATATTCTGGTTTTTCATGTCAGCTTCATACAAAATTTTCGTAAATCAAATATAACTTGTCAGTTTTAAAGCCAAATTAACTCAAATGAATATATGATATATATAATAGTATACTGAAGCTATTCCATGCAAAAAAACGACACTTAAAACTAAAAGTCCCTAGGTCTATGAAAGCCGATTTTCAGCCCAGTGTGCGGCGTCATCTATTTCCGTGAAACTTAGTATGTAGGTAGTTTCGGGGACGATAAATCGATCTAGCTAGATTTTATTCATAGAAAACTCTTATTAACTGAGATTTAAGGCAATGAAAAAATATATTATAGCTAGATTATGATGATGATATTATAGCTCAGATGGAAATTGGTTGCATCGAAAAACCGTGTAACCCCAGTTCGAATCCGTGTGTATAATTTTTTTTTGTAGAAAAATGATAATTTTGTAAAGCAAACCTAACAATCTATTTTGATTAAATAAATAATGTTATTATAAGAATGAAATGCTATTTTTAGAGGCAAACCGAACATTTTTTTATAATTTAAAAATGTTTTTTAAAGAACCGAGCTAGCTCGGTCGCCCAGGTACTATTGTTAATTTTACATTTTTTTTATGTCATAGGAGGAAAACGAACAGGTGGATCACCTGATATTAAGTGATCACAGCCGTCCATAAACACTTGCAATACCAAGAAAGTCGCAAGTGCGTTGTTACTCTGAGTGTAGGGGGAAGGGAGAGGGAGATGGGAAGGGAGGTAATTCTTCTGTTACTTCAAGTGGGTGCTTCTGTGTGTCGGGCCGACTCAATCATGCTGAAACCAGTAATAGCTTCAGCGTGGCTACCACTATGAAATTTGCCTTAAATAAAAATTTTTCTAATGCTTTCCTGACATATGCCCTTTTTGAGCAGATTTATGCAAACGCAAAGAAATAATCTATGAATCAATGATACCAGTACTATCTATTACCGAGAGATTAGCATCATTTCTTATTAAAGTTCGCCTTTAAATATTTTCAGTAATATCTTGTCCATACAAACGAGATTTAATCAAAAGCTAGCTTACACTTATATCAACGGCCATACAAATAAAAATCTTATTAGCAAATGGTTACATTTACAAGGTTGTCCAAATAGAGAAACATTATGACAACCACAGATTAAATGCATGTATATATAGATACACTGAAAAAAGAGTGAAGACAATCTCCCCCCTCTATTTCTCAGCTTCCTTTCTGTTTTCTGTAGTAGCTATTGACGAGCCTTATTGTTAGGAGTAAAAAAAAAATAGAAAAAGTTTTTTTTCTCTATAGTCGAAATCGACCGCTGGACGAGCACTTATATTATTAAAATTTCGATAGTTCAAAGCATACATTCTTACTTAAAAAATCCACTCATTATTAATAAAAGCTCACAGTTCACACTGCATTGTCTCACATACTCACACATTTCCAATTTAACCACCTATTATTTTTTTATCTATTAGATATGTAACTGTTGAGTACTAGTCATTTATAAGAAATTGTGATATCTGCAGAACGTTTTGTAAACAGCACAGACACCAACATTAGAAATAAATCATTTTAAACTCACCTTCACACTTGCCAGTTGCAGAGTCAATTTTAAAGCCAGGCGGGCAGTGTCTGGATATTTTGTTCTGACAGTGGAATGAGCCGTGAGTGTTAATGCAAAATTGTGACAGAACGTTACAATCGTCCTTGTGTATTGCACATTCATCAACATCTGTGACAATAAAGATACATATAGCCGTAATATATAATGTTAGCATTCTCCGTACTACTATTGACTTTATCGGGAGTGTTACTAATGACCTGACACGCCATTGGTCGAAAGTAATCGGCCGGTCGTAACATGACCGAATGCTATAAAAGGCTAGTCTGTCGAGTCATTGGGCCAGTAGTCCGGTGAAGTTGTTAAGGCCTTGCTAGGTCAATAGCGTAGTCAGTTCGAGAAAAAAAAGTCATTGGGTCGTGTTTCTGGAAGGTTGTATTTCGTTATTGGTGTTGTATTTTTGAGTTTGAGTTCTTTCCAATTTACATTGTTATTTCTATTTCTGTGCGTTTTTATGATTTATTGTGTTACCTACTTGAATTATTTAGTTGTTGATGTGATATTTCGTGTTGAAATTTGTCTTTATGTTTTTTTTTTTTTTTTATATAAATCCACTTTTGGTATCTAAAAATAAAAAAATAACAAGACAATACCAAACTAAATGCTGCTGAGCAAGCATGAATGTCTCTATATGTTGTGTGATATTGCTTTGACTTTTACAACCGCCATCAACTGTATTACAAGAGGTTTACCTAGCATGTTCGGTTCTCTTCTTCCATTATCGGTTCTGAGACAAACTTTTGCAATATACTCTGTAGCCAAAGTTATACAAAAGAATCTTACCTTCACATTCTCCTTTCACCCCGAACTTGAATCCAGGAGGACATTGATCCTCTGTCGGTGTTTGTGGTGTTGTTTTCAAATTTATAGGATCACCCGTGACGCCACCGCATTTATACGCTCCAATTGTATTTTCACACAAATACGATGGACACGGTGGTGTCGAAAGTGCGCACTCGTTAATGTCTAAATCAAAATATTTATTTATTAATTTTTATACGAACTTCACACAACGTATTTGGAGAACATCTTAAAAATATAAAAATGCAGTATCATGTTTGTCCACTCCGAAACTCCTCAACCAATCTTCATAAAAATTGACATTTTGTGCAATTTGGTCCAACTTGAGAGATAGGATAATTCATAATTCGATTAATGGAATTTTTTTATTGCAAATTAATTAACTGCCAATGTTGACTATTGTTTTTAATTGCAAGTTTCATCAGTTTCGAAAAGATGGCGTTTTACAGAAAACTATAGAACAGACTGTTATATACATCTAATAGATGGTGCCACGTTGTAATTTTGTTTTTTCTTCTTCTCTGGTTTATTATAAGATGGACGTATTTTGTTAATCTATTTGAAATCTAACCTCGCTTTTCTATATAAAGTTTTTAGACATACTTATTATAATACCAATTACTTCATCATTACTTTAATTCAACATTCAATAACTGAGCCACAGCAACACGTAGCCGAGTAAGCTAGTACAATATATAATATATATTATAATACTATTAAATAAATTGCTTTGACTTTTCAAATTGAACATTCAAAAACGACGTCGAACTTGGCTGTATGGTCTAGGTGCCCTTGCACTTTTTTAGTAAGGAAAATAATAAAAATTGTTTTTGTATTGTGAATGTTATGGCACACACGTTTTAATTTATTCTATTTTATCCTATCCTAATTTTCCAAATTCGTATTGAATTTAAATAAATTAAAATTATTTTTTTGTAGTTTTCCTACACGACACCTGAGTTTAATTTTACGCGAACCGACTTGGAAAAATTATTTCGAATTAGGTGACAAATATAAATGTAATTGAAATACTTGTGTACCCTGTAATGTATATATAAATGATGGAATTTTGAGCATAAGTATGCTTTACGACAGAAATTGCGAACAAAAAGAATTTTCTAATGATTTTAATCTAAAATTTAATTTGTTTAAAAGTTTATGATATTACGTATTTTGTACAGCTAATCTAGCTACTCAGTTTGACTTAGGATCACTGTGTTCAAATACTATAGACCATAAGAGAAAAAAAAGTATCTATTATATCGTACATTCATACTTACCATCGCAAGCTTGATTAACAGGATTCCTCTTGAACCCCGGAGGACAGTTCCCGTTTTCAATGTTATCATCTTTTTTGGTCGGAGTACATTTGTATGAGCCCTGCATGTTATAGCATTGAGTACCAGGCAAACACACTGGCAGATTTAGGAGACATTCGTCAATATCTGCAAAGGAATTTAAAATTATTGCGTACTAGCCTGTTCGCGACTTCGTTCGAGTTGAATAGTTACTTTGGCCTAACGCTAACACGCAGCGGGAGCTCTCAAGGGGATAAAGAAAACCATTTCTAAACATTCTTCATAGGTGGATATGGACGGTGGTGATCACTTAACATCAGGTAACCCATATGTTGCTTGCCTACTATGATATAAAAAAAAGTGTGTGATCACTTATGTACACGTGTTAGAATTTATACTTCTTTGGCGTAAATAGATAAATCTTTTCAAAAATTTTATCTTTTGCCTTATTCTACGTTTGTAAAAAAACGACACTAACAATAGAAAAAAGGTATTTAATACATTGAAAGTTTTAAGTCAAAGAAATACAAACAACAAATACAAAGAAACAAAATGTTGACTATAGCTAACTTCAGGGTGTCGGTATTTCGTGAGGGTGTGCGCGCGCATCTTAAAAATTTACTCTCATTTTTCTCTAACGCGCCAAAAGAAGTATAACTTCAATAATACCCATTCCTAATCTTATCGATTCTAGTTACATCATACATCAAACGCTGATTATACATTTATATATCAGCCACGTATAATCTTCTTTCATTCGACTTCTTAAGCCTTGAATACCTATGAGACTTATTATATTGGTGAGATATATGTTAGCGTACCTTGACATGATTTCCCATCGGCCATCAGTTCGTATCCTCGTCTGCATGAGCATTTAACTTCGACTCCGTTGTCATTACATTTATGCTGGCAAGGGTTTTGTGGCCTACATCTGTTCTTTGTCACCTTGATTAAAGAAAAAAAAAAGGCTTTAGACAAATACTAAAGAAAGAAATTGGATTTTTTCAAAATAGTTTATAGCTTTTTATATCAGACTTGCAGGTTCGGCAGACGTTGGCCCGTCCTGATTATAAAAAAATCCCGGACAAATTATATACCAAAAAGTTCCTCATTAATCATTTTTTTATTGTAGCACGGCAAAATGACTGCACTATGCCCGATGGTAAGCACAGTACAATCCAAAAACAATAACGACCACCGAGTGACACACTATCCATCGCCGGTCGCCACTATCATGCCAGACTGGAAAAAGCTGGATATGTACAGGGTGATTCCGAACCGCGACGCGCAGAAGCGAATCACTATTACCGGCTTTTTCGCCATATACATGGTGGTTGCGACCCAGTCGGGCTGTAAATCCCTACCACTTGGCTTTCGCCATTGCCTCGTTCGTTATTCAGCAGGGTGTACCATATGCAGGTGAGGTTGACTTGGGTATCTCAAGTCTTATGATGTTACTCGACACCCCTTACATCCCAAATAGAAAAATATGTGTATAGATATAGGCACATCTCGGCCTGGCTGTTGCCTGTTGCATGCAAAATCGTGACCTATCTTAGCTAACCTAGCTAACTATTCATATATGTATGAGTTGTTGAAACGTTTATGTGTACCAAGCATACACGCCTCAACAACTCCTCCATATATTTATTATCGGAAAATTGGGAGTTTTTTCCGTTCGATAAGGGAATAATAAAAATGACAATTTAGAATATTTGATTGAAGAATTCG
The DNA here is from genome assembly GCA_014332785.1 of Antheraea mylitta. Lineage (NCBI taxonomy): Eukaryota > Metazoa > Arthropoda > Insecta > Lepidoptera > Saturniidae > Antheraea > Antheraea mylitta. Next base: position 4,075,475 of record JACEII010000043.1, on the reverse strand, counting down.
TTACTTTGCGGAAATCCATCATTGAATACTAAGGTGACTGCTACTTTGCACTTCCGCCTGGAATTGATTGACCACTACTACGTCTAACTACAACAAAAAGAAAATCAATTAATTAATAAACATATATTTTGTATACATTAATTTAATTTTGTATAATTAATACAAATATAATAATTTACAATAAATTAATTAAAATATGCTGTAGATTGACGATTTTCTTTTTGTTGTAGACGTAGTAGTGGTCAATCAATTCCAGGCGGAAGTCCACCCTAGTAGTCGACAATTTAGAAGTTATTGATCAAATTGTTTTTGATGCTAAATTTTGCAGCTATGATAAGGTTAAGCAAATGAAAGAAATGAAATACATAATTAAACAAACCTGCATACAGTTCCTCCCATCAGCCATTAATTTAAAGCCAGGATTACATTCACACTTGTATGACCCAGGGACAGGTATGCAATGATGAGCACAGAGCTCATTCGGGGCGTAATCTTCACAGACTGATGCTACAGCTGTCGAATAAACCAAATATTTTCATAAGCAACTTCCAGTTCTTGGGACATATTTGTACAGTCTAGAAAATGATAAATCTTAGTAGCTTAAGTTGCCCGGATATTTTAGCTTTTTTTGGGAGTTAACGAGAGATATCATAGCAATGCTGCCACGCAATTTATAAACGCAGTAAAGAATATATTAGAGAAATACGGTATATAATTCTTTGTAGTCCGGTGAAGCTGTAAAGGCCCTAGTAAAGCCAATAGCGTAGTTAGTTCGAGAAAAAAATTAAAAAAACGTATTTAATTATTGCTTTAAAAAGGATTCGTATTAAATGCTTCGTGGTCGCTGAATGTCCGCTATCTTGCTCTTTTGTCTCGCTTTTGTTACGTCAGGTTAGACTTGCGAAAAAGGATAACGCGAACTTGCCTCGAGCGAGCGCGGTGCATTTAATACAAAACCTTTTTATAGCAAGTATTCAATACGTATTTAACTTTTTTTGTAATAACACCGATCACTTTTAATCAGAAACTGTGTATGAGAGGTTTTTTTAAATATTTACTTGCGTAAAAAGATGCATGGTAGTGAAGTTTATTGCAAAAGCCAACTATTTTGTGGAATAGACCATGTCATACTTTTCTATCACCCAAAAAAGTGAATGAGCGACAGCTATACAATGTACTAGCCCCTGCCCGGGACTTCGTTCGTGTAGTAATAGTTACTTTTGGCTAACGCTAACACGCAGCGGAAGCTCTCAAGAGGAAAAAAATCCCGATTTTGAAACATTTTTTATTGGTGCTCCGCTCCTATCGGTCTTAACGTGATGATACATAACCTTTCTCGATAAAATAGCTATAGAACACTGAAATAGTTATTCAAATCGGACCTGTAGTTCCTGAGATTACCCCCTACAACGTCACCAACTCGCAAACTTTACCTCTTTATAATATTAGTATACATAGAATAATGATGACTTTGTTGTAACTGAGAAAAATAAATTATTACCATCGGATCTCTTTGACAAAATGACTGAATTGAAGGGCTTGGAAGTCCTCGACTTTTTCTTAGCTGCTTTCTGAAAATCATGGTGTTACATTAATAATATAGGTAGTAGAGGTACCCTGAAGCTATTACTGGTTTCAGCATGAATAGTTCGGCTCGTCCAGGGTAATGCCACCCTCTCATAGAAAACCGACGTGAAGTCACAGTGCTTGTATTTTTGCGTTTCGTTTGGTCAGTGAGAGCGCTGGAAGCCCATCTCCCCTACCGTCTTCTTCTCTCCCCATTCCCCCATAACACAGGCTGGCAACGCACTTGCGACTCCTCTGGTGTTGCTATTGTCTATGGACGGCGGTGATCGCTTAACATCAGGTGACCCGCCTGTTCGTTTGTCTCCTATATGATATAAAAAAATGACAATGATAGCTGATGTATTTTTTTATACCACCTAATATAATCGACCTCAAATGAAAAAACATTCATTGATTCATTATAGGTTTTTTTTTCTCGAACTGATTACGCTATTGACCTAGCAAAGTCTTAACAGCTTCACCGGACTACTAAGGCGAGCGCTTAAGGCACTCAGCCGATTTTATTTTGGCAACCAGCTCAAGAGTGCACAGCACACCTCGGCTTGGCTGTTACCTGTTTCATGCAAAATCGCGACCTATCTTAGCTAACCTAGCTAACTATTCATATATGTTTGAGTTGTTGAAACTTATATGTGTACCAAGCATATACGCCTTAATAACTACTCCATATATTTATTACCGGAGAGTTTTTCAGTTCGATAAGGGAAAAAAAGTAAACCCTTCCACTTTAATGTGTAAGCGTGTAGGCGTGCACGTGTGTGGAGGTGATCGTATAGCGTTGTAGCAGTGATGTATATTTGTATGTCACCGTATCGACTCTTAGATTCATTATAGGTTCAAAACTTTATTAAACTGGCTAGATATACGTACCTTACAGCAACGAGCATACGCTTCATCAGATAGTAATTCTTCTGTAGTGTTTCCTGGAGGTCGACCTGTGCAAAGCCTCTGACCATTCGTTGTTCCCATCGCAAGACCCATTACACACTCATTACAGCAGACCTGTTACCAAAAAAAGCTTGAGAACGAGGTCTATAGGTTTTTTTTTCTTTATTTTTGGCAATCCATCTTCAGATTATTACTGCTATTCTCACGTAGACAACAATATTACAAGCGTCGTACGATCATTTCAATATTAAGCGTCGTGTAAATCAATATTCTAACAAGATGGTGGATCTCTTGTTAGAACCCTCCAGGGAGTTCTTGTGGCATCTCAGAATTTCATGCTCCGTGGTATTATTTTCCATTCACTTTACTTATCTATACTAATATTATTAAGAGGTAAAGTTTGTGACGTGGCGTTGTAGGGGGTAGTATCAGGAACTACTGGTCCAATTTGAATAATTCTTTCAGTGTTATATAGCTCATTTACCGAGAATGGTTATAGGCTATATATCACGCTAAGAGCAATAGGAGCGGACCACAGATGAAAAATGTTTCAAAATCGGGATGTTTTTTCCTTTTGAGAACTGCTGCGTGTTACTGTAGTTATTCCACGCGAAGTCACGAGCAGAGGCTAGTTACATATATTAAGGGTACAGATAGAGTCGGACAAGTAGAAAATGTTAGTTACAGACAAGTATAATATAGTTCAAGTGTTTAAAATGTAGTTATTTGTAGTATATTAGACTTTTTGTTCGCAGACTTTATTTACTCAGGTGAAGAGAACATTGTAACTATAAACCTGGAGTTTTTGGCGGGATTTTAGTCTGTCATGTAGTGGATTTTATATTTTATTCATAATCTTGTGGTTCTTGGGGTTGCTTTTTTCATATTTACATGTATATGGGACCAACTTCTGAGTATATAGTTTCAAATCAAAGGATAATATTTTATTCGGACTATTCTGTCTAAAGTTATGCGCGGTCATAGATATAATCAGTACGTTAATAATCAATCATTCTCGATTTTCATACCCTTATGGTTGAAATTTTTTTCTCAAATGACACCAACTTCGGAGTATACCCTTTACAATAAAAAAAGAATTTTTTAAATCGGACTATACTGTAAAAAGTTATGCGTGATCATACATAAAAAAATATATACACGACGAATTGAGAACCTCCTCCGTTTTTTTCGTCGGTTAAAAACCTATTTTACATATATCAAATACTTTCGTTATTAACAATTTTGTCGACGTTTCCGAAGCAGTTGAAATTTTTGACGCCTAAAGTCAGGTAGTCGTAGCCTAGAGGTAATGTTCCCGACTTTGAAACGATCGACCGTGTCGACGGTTCGCACCCCGACATTTTTTTTGTCATTTGTTTTTTTAATTGAGTTTTTAACTCATCTGTCTGCTTTATATAGCACAAAGGAAAATTACCAAAATCCATTAAGAATTTCATGAACTTCAATTTTTTTTTCTTTCGTCCGTTATCCTGGAGAACCCCTTGTGTATTATGAGACAAAAGTATCCTAGATGTAACATTGTAATATCAGTTATCACTGTGTTAAGTTTCGTTAAAATTGGTTCAGTACTTTCAGAGTAATACGGGTTTAGATTCTAGACTTTAATCCTTCATCCTGGAGAACCCTTTGCGTTTTATGGGACAAAAAGTATCTTTGATGTAATCTCGTAATATTAGTTATCACTATGTCAAGTTTCGTCAAGATTGGTTCAGTACTTTCAGAGTGATGCGTGTTCATAGGGACAGACAGACAGACAGAAAGACAGACAGACAGACAAAAATTATAAAAATATTATTTTTGGCTTCTATATCGATTACATAGTCTACCTTGATTAAAATTTTCAAAAAATATTTAAAATACAGATTTCGACTTGTTACAGTTTTATTATAGTATAGATAGATATAAATATAGAGAACATGATGTAACGAAATAACCTGACTTTGACTGACATTCTAAATCATGTACTCATTCGCACAAATAGACTACTGATAAAGCAATCATCAAAAGTATTTTAATGTCTCTGATTCAAGAGTAGTTTTAAAAAACCAAGACATGTGTCATATGTTTGGAATTATAGAATGTTACAAAGTGGAACACATGTTTAATTCTTGTCTAATGACTACAAGGTTAAAAACAGCTTAATGGTATTTAATTAAGTATATTGCACGTAATTATAATTCTTAATTTCATTTCATCAAGGAAAATACGGTTATACAGGTTATATTTAGGTTGAAACGTTATTCTAAATTTGTAGTAAATTTAATAAAAAATACTGAATGCATAAATAATAACACACCAATAGAATTATGAGATATTTTTGAGTCAATTATCCGACACAAAATACATATAAGAGTTGTCGAGGTATGTATACTTGGTACACATATACTCGTATGTTTCAATAACTCATATAAGTATGAATATGTGTAGCTTAGCTTGGCTAAGATAAGTCGCGGATTGCATGTATCAGGCAGCAGCCCAAGCCGAGATGTGCCGTGCACCCTTGAGCTAGTTGCCCAAATGGCTGAGTGCCGCAAGCGCTCGCCTTAGTAGTCCGGTGAAACTGTTAAGACCTTGATAGGTCAATAGGGTAGTCAGTTCGAAAAAAAAAAGAAATAAAGAGATATTTTTAGTTTATAGTAGATTAATTGTGGTTACATGGGATTTGTGTTCATCTGAGTCACGATTCTCAAAAATCTAGTTGTAATATCAATTTTAGTAGATATGTATGCATCAATTAAGCATGCTTCTAGAGCAAACATGCACAGATCGCGTCATATGGTCAATGTACGGTCTTTTAGAATAGCAAAAATTAAAGCATCGAAGCTGCCCTGTACGATTTTATACTCGGAACTAAACAAACTAAATTCATAATTTTATCAAATTCTTTTTAACCATTATTAAGTTGTTTTAACTTCAGCAATCCGCCTTTAGATAATAATCCGTCTGAGTGGTTCCTAGTTCCAAAAAGTCTATAACATCCCTGTTCTAGAGTGTTCACGATGAACTAAATAGTGATTAGCATTCACATGGTAACAAGTCGCCACAATGTATCTCTTTTAGTATATATATAGAGGTCGAAAGGTATACAGGATCGCATAATAGCGTAGACTGAAGATAAGTTAAGTATTGTTTCCCATCAGTTACCATTATAATAAACTTAGATTTTTTCTCCGTAACTTTCTAGATTTTGTATTAAAGTCAAAGAAGGGGGAACAGAACTTATGTCACACGCATGGAATCCAAACCATAGCGTAGACTGATCGATTACACATGCATTAGCGCAATTTACAACATTGTTTAATATGTCTGGACGCACCACAAAAACAAATTTCAATAAGCTTATAACGAAAAATACAAACACGATTTCCTTTTTCAGATGTAGGTAAAGCTTTCGACTTCGTGGCACAGGACGTAATATAGAATAAGTGGAATCGTAAACATCCATTTCTTGAGATAAACGAATAATTATAAATACCATTTGTATTTACAATTTGTCTATTACGTCACAGGTAATTATATTAATTAAAAATATCACTATACAAACAATAAAGTCCTATAAGAAACAGTCGAGAAAAAATATTTTATATTATATTTTTTGCATGGTAGAGCCACGCTGAAGCTATTACTGGTTTCAGCATGAATGGCTCGACTCGGCCGGGGCAGTACAACCCCCCCACAGAAAACCGACGTGAAGTAATATTGCTTGCATTGTTGCGTTTAATTCGGTCAGTGAGAGTGCCGGAGTCCCACCAACCTTACCCTCCCCTCTCCTCCCTGCCTCTCCCTTTCTACGTCCCTCTCAAACACAAGCTGGCAACGCGATTACGACTGCCCTAGAGTTGCTAGTTTCTGTAGACTGCGGTCATCACTTAACATCAAGTGAAAAAAAAAAATAAATACTCATATTATTTTTATATCTAATACATTGTAATCTTTTTCTTTATAATTACTGAATAATAAGGAAAAAGTAAATATAAATATGAGCAAAACAAAGAAATACAATATAATAGAGAAAAAAATGATGTCTTTGTAAAATGATGAAATAAAGAAGAGTTTAATACATTAACTAAAAACTCTCTGATTTATCTCTATAGTGTATATATAAGCAGCGGGAAATCAATTAAGAACATCTCAATCAATCAATCAATTAATTAAGAGCATTGTTTCCTGTTTTAATAATAATGCAACTTGAAAAGGATAATGGCTGAATTGCGACGGAATAACATAGTGTTTTGGGGTAAAATATAAACTAACCATTGAACACCATTTTTTCAAAATGAAGGCAGTAATTAATTCACATGCATATATAAGTTAAGATATATATGTTTTTATCATATCTTATTAATTATTTTCAAATTATAACATAACTAGCCTCTGCCCGCGATTTCGCTCGCGTAGAATAGTCGTAGATACACTAACACGCAGCAGTTCTCAAAAGGAAAAAACATCCCGATTTTGAAACATTTTTCATCTGTGCTTTGCTCATATTGGTCTTAGCGTGATGATATATAGCCTATAACCATTCTCGATGAATGATCTATACAACACTGAAATAATTATTCAAATCGGACTACTTTCCTGAGATTACCCCCTACAACGTCACAACATCACAACGTCACAACGTCACAAACTCACAAACTTTACCTCTTTATAATATTAGTATAGATTAGTATAGATAACTATAATAAATTGGTCTTCTCTCATCGCCTATCTTCCAACTAATTTACTAATAAATCTACTCAGGCGGCGGCAGAGTTATTGAGGTATGTATGCTTGGTACAGATATAAATTTCAGTAACTTATATAAGTATGAATATGTACTTTAGCTTATGTTAGCTGTGCCGTGGAGCCTTGAGTTAGTTGTCAAAATAAAATCGGCTGAGTGCCTTAAGCGCTCTCCTTAGTAGTCCGGTGAAGCTATCGAGGCCAGGCCAATAGCATAGTCAGTTCTAGGAAAAAAACCTGCTCAGGCGGCATATTTTCTACATACAAAGTCCATTACGCAAACGGCATATCTATTACATTTTTTATTAAAAAATTATTCAAATGACACTCGATTATGAAATACCGTAAATACATGGAAAATCCGTTATCATAGATATATCAACAAAATAATGATTATGTTAACGATGGGCCCGTGTAGGAAGTAATGACCTAAATTACCAAACTAGGTAAACGGCTTGATAACCACAAACCTACAGACGGAACGGTTAACGACTGTATTACAAACCAGTTGCTATTTGGAACCCGCGAAAACTGCCAAATTAAGACCCTCATAATATGTTAAGCAGAATGTACTTCATTGCAATAATGAGCAGGTTGTTTTATGTCATAGGCGGTAAACAAATTGGTGGGACATTTGATGTTAAGTGATCACCACCGTCCATAGACACCAGCAACACCAGAGAATTCGCAAGTGCGTAGGCAGTCTCTATTGATGGAGAAGGGAGAGAGGAGAGGTGGGCTTCCGGCGCTCTGACCGAACGAAACGCAACAATACAAACTCTGTTACTTCACGTCGGTGTTTCTGCGAGAGGGTGGTACTACCCCGGGCGAGGCGATCCATTAATGGTAACTAAAACCAGATATAACTTCAGCGTGGTCTACCACCAACCTAATTACTATGCAGCTAATGCCCAGTACTCTTATTCTATACTGGCTCTTGCCCGCGACTTTGTCCGCGTGGAATAGTTACTTTGGGATAACGCTAACAGGCAGCGAAAGTTTTCAAAAGGGAAAAAAAATGAAACATTATTAGTACTCCGCTCCTATTGGTACTTAATATGTTGGTATATACCTTCCTCGATAAATTAGCTATATAACATTGAAAAAAATTCAAATCGGACCAGTAGTTCCTTAGGATTAGCTTGATAATATTAGCATAGATTATTTAGATAATTTACGCATATTATTTCCATATATATAATAAAAATAAAGTTAAAGGTTCAATCATTTCAAAACTACTGGGAGTATCAGCATAGAACTGCGAGCATTCAATACGAAACTATTCGTAGAAGCTTCTAGGCTACTTATGTTTTAGATAGCATCAATACTTTGCCATGTTTTTTAATAAATATTTTATATAACACACACTAAAAAGCGCAGAGATTAGCTAATATATGTATCATGAATGTACAATTCCTTTGTGACTCCGTTATATTAAAATTACTGCACGTATAGGAATAAAATTATAACCACTCGAAGCAAAATTTTTTGTAGACGTTTCTGGGCTACTTATTCTTTGGAGTTAATTATTTTGCCATGTTTTTTTCTATATTAATAATTCATTTAAAGCACAACAAAGCTGGCGGGTATCAGCTACAATAATATCACTAAGTGACCCGTGCAACTTCGTCTGCACCAAATCGGTTGTCACCGGTTTCAATTGTATTTTTAAATACGAAAAATTTGACTAAATCTAAAACCCGATTGCAGACACACCTGCCGTTTCCAATTACGAATCCAAACTATCCAGAAACTTACTCAAATATATACCCAGTTGATATATGACAAATCTTTAAAATAAGCCTAGAACTCGTTCGCAGCATCGCCTACCGGGTTTAATTAAGATAAAAACTAACCTATATATATTGGCGGTAATGTAAGGAGATGAAATATAGCTTCAATTTTTAGCTAATTTGTCTGCTATATATATAGCGCAAAGAAAATTTACCAAACTTCGTCAAGAATTTTATTAATTAAAAAATTTTTGACTTTCATCCGTTATCCTGGAGAAAACCTTGCGTTTCACGGGACAAACAGTATCCTAGAAGTAACTTTATAATTTAAACGAGCAATTCTTGTATATTTCTATATATTCATGATCTCGGAAATGGCGTCCTCTATTTCCGTGAAATTTAGTATGTAGGTAATTTCGGGGACTATAAATTGATCTAGCTAGATTTTATTCATAGAAAACTTTTTTTTTACTAAGATTTCAATCAAAAATGTTTTTTAAAGAACCTAGCTAGGCTCGATCGCCCAGGTACTATTAGTTATGTGTGCACTGTGTCAAATTTCGTCAAAATTGGTTCAGTACTTTCGGAGTGATACGTACTTACAGGGACAGAGAGACAGACAGAAAAATATTGTAAAAGGATTATTTTTGACTTCTATGTCGATAACAGTCTATCCCGATTGTAATTTTCAAAAGATATTTAATGTACAGATTCAGTCTAGTTAAAGTATTATTGTAGAAAGAAGATATACATATAAATCTATGATTCAAAATGGTATGATCACAAATAGATACGATAAGAAGCTATCACAGAGACAGTAAATATGATAATGGCAAATAGAGGAAACCACTTCAATAAGCATATTTACAAAATTAATACGGTATTTCTAAATGTTCTCCTGACACCAGATACAGTGATGAATCTATGTTAAATTTAATCAGTTTTCTTGCATTATTTAAAATCTTAGCTGACGTTATACAAACTCTCTAAGTAGGTAATTAGGTATTTCTTATCTTTAACCAACATATGCTCGAGATATTGATAAAACAAACTGTCAACATGTTTACTGTCAACTGAGCACTTAGATACAGTTTACTAAACGCTTCCTATTATGGACATATTCCGCATGACGTCTCAGAATTAGCTAATGCTTCTTAGTAACACAAGTTTTTTTTAAGCTTACAATGTTTGTCCGTCTGATTATGACGTATAGTTGCCCAGTCTTTGCACACGCGCAAAAACAGAACTTACAGGTTCTCCAGAACCAAGCCTTACGTAAAATCACCGGTGCCCCATGGTACGTCCAGAATAAGGATCTCCACAGGGACCTGGAGATGCCTTCTACCTGGGCGTATATAAAATCACTCACAAGTAGTTATTTTGAAAAAGCCGCGAATCATCCCAGCCCGTTAGTGGTATCCACCGCGAACTATGAACCCGTACCCAAAGCTGCACGTCATAAAAGACATCTGAGACACATTTTTATCGACTCTCCTGATTTAATCACGTTAGCGAGCGATCAGTACCAGCCTGTCTCTCTAAACAGAGCGTGCTCACGCCTACGCCCGCGTATCCACAGATCACGCCGCCGTGGTCTGGGGATGAACTTCGCTCCTGCACACCAGCTTAGGTTCCCCTCGCAGCTGCTCAAGCCTAGGCCCGATCCCTCGGCGGGGAGCCCTTGAATGCATTGTTTGCGCGATACAGTAACACAAAAAATTACATCACTGCTACAACATTACACTATCACCCCCCACACACGTGCACGCTTACACATAAAAGTGGAAGGGTTTTATTTTTTTCCCTTATCGAACTGAAAAAACTTTCGAAATTTTCCGATAAGAAATATATGTAAGAGTTGTTGAGATATGTATGCTCGGTACACATATATGTTTTAACAACTCATACATATATGGATAGTTAGTAGGTTAACTAGAATAAGTCACGAATTGCATGTAACAGGCAACAGCCAAGCCAAGGTGTGCCGTGCACCCTTGAGCTAGTTGTCAAAAATGAAGTCGGCTGAGTGCCTTAAGCGCTCTCCTTAGTAGTCCGGTGAAGTTGTTAAGATCTTGCTAGGTCAATAGCGTAATCAGTTCAAGAAAAAAAAAACTTACAATGCTTGTTAGTTTGTTTGGGTCAAACCTTGCAAAATACAAACAAATATCTCGTCATACACTGGGTGATAGTTACTCGTTAGCAATATTTTTACATTACTTGATACTTGTTCTAAGTCTAATTATCTAGAATGTACAAAAATTATAGCCAATACTCTACCCATCTATGTTAAAGCAAAGTGTCAATGACCATCGGCTGTAGTAAGTGTAGTGAAGGTGAAGCCATCCAACTAACAAAGCATAATTTTCGAAGGTTGAACAAACAAAAGAGTTTATTGTCCATTTTATTATCGAAAGATATAGACTGTGGGACGCCGCTCGGGAATCTTGTCACTGGTCATTCGACCTAGGTTTAGTTAAATTTGTACTTACACTTTTTTAAGACTTAGAACAAACTTTAACTAAGGTTCTCTTTATTGTTTCTTAGTACTTGTTTTGATATTATTATTTTATATGTTAAGCGTGACCATGAACTATCACACGATTGAAGATTGTTCTTCTTTAAACAGTCACGGTGTATATGTAGAGTTCTTGAAAACAAATAAATTAAATGTCTCACAATACAAAGATGCACTAAATTTTAGTCAACATAAAGTATAAGGTAGCTTAAACATGTCTGTGACTAAATTGAAACCATGTCGTATGATTCAATGGAAGAACAGTAAGTTAATTCATGTAAATATGACGTAATGTGAGTTTACAATTTAATAATAAGTGTTATGTGAATCATTGAAGATGTAACATTAGTTTAAGTATGATAAGAATATTCTAGACTGAATTAATTACATTAAATCTATATATTTCAATGAATACATTAAATTATAGCATTACACGTTATTTAATTACTCTAGCCGTTATTTAAAAATATCATAGGTATTAATTAATAATAGCAATAGAATGTAACATTAATAACTTTTGAAAAGTTTTTCTATAAAATTTTATTAGGGGCGAAATTACGGCTTTTGGTTTAAAATTCTGGGATATCTTTAAAATAAAAATAAAGCAAACACTAGGGGAGTCGTGCGTTGCCAGCATGTGTATAGGAGATTGCGGAGGAGAAGAGTGAGGGGGAGTTGGGAGGAGCGAAAGAAACTCAACAATGCAAGTACAGTTACTTCACGTTGGTTTTCTGTGGATCGGGTGGTACCACACCGAACGAGCCGACCCATTCATGCTGAAACCGGTAATAGCTTCAGCGTGCCTCTATCAACTACATAAATTATCGAGTAAATAATAATATTACAAGTATCTTGTGATAATTCCTATTACAGTAAGATCATGGAGCCTTATTAGAACTTTCAATTGAGTTTTTATGACATCTCATACTCCTTATTTATTTCTAATCTATCTCATTTGTGCACAATAACCGAGTTATATTACTTAAAATATCATCAATATTACAACAAATAGAATTAAATAACACAAGATTATGTATAACATAATAATATAACATCTACTACATGACAGACTAATATCCCAAACACTCCCTTTTTAATACAAGTGTAAGGGGTGTCAAATAACATCATAAGACTTGAGACACCCAAGCCAACCTCACCTGCACATGGTGCACCCTGCTGAATAACGAACGAGGCAATGGCGAAAGCGGGGTGGTAGGGGTTTTACAGCCTGACTGGGTCGCAAATACCATGCATATGGCGAAAAAGCCCGTAATAGTGATTCGCTTCTGCGGGTCGCGTTTCGGGATCAGCCTGTGCATATCCAGTTTTTTGCAGGCCGGCATGATAGTGGCGACCGGCGATGAATAGTGTGTCAATCGGTGGTCGCTATTATTTTTGGATTGCACTGTGCTTACCATCAGGCATAGTGCAGTCATTTTGGCGCACTACAATAAAAATAAAAAAAAACAACGAAAGCAGTAAATGGTAACGTAGTGCATCTAACATTACGTTTTTTTTTGAACTGACTGCACTATGAGCCTGACAAGCCTACAAAGCTTCAACGGATAAGGCGAGTTCTTAAGGCGCTTACTTAGCCGCTTGGCAACAAGCTCCAAGATACCAGATTGAGCTATTGCCGACATTAAATGACCATCGCAATTACATCAATGAAAGCATTACTATTCGGAAATGCATTGTAAATAGTTGTATGCTTTTAATTACTCGTTTCAGGTTAAACTTTCTCAGGTAAGCGTTAAAGAAATAAAAACAATAATTCTTTTTTAAAGATGGACGTGACAGTAGCAAATTAGTTCCAGATTAAACTAGGAAGGAGAAATCAGATTATAGTAGGTATTTATTGATCACTGCAACACAAATAACCAATCTAGAACAGACTGCAAAACTTTATTACGCCGTGTCGGACCAAACTGCTACTTTTGTATGAACTAAACTACAATTATTAATGAGTATATGTGATTAATCAATCTTTTTAAATTGCTACATAACAAGCGGTGTTACTTTCGACTAAAAATATGTGTATAGATGGTTGAGCCACGCTGATGCTATAACTAGTTTCAGCATTAATGGGTATACTCGCCCCGGTACTACTACCTGACCTACAGAAACACAGACGTGAAAGTGCTTGCATTGTTGCGTTTCGTTCGGTTAGTGAGAGCGCCGGCGGCCCACCTCCCTTCCGCTCCTTTCCCTCTTTTCCTATTCCCCCCTTCTCACCAAAATAGGCTGGCAACGCACTTGCAACTCCTCTGATGTTGGTGTCTATGGACGGTGGTGATCATTTAACATCAGGTGACCCACATCCCTACTATTATATTTAAAAAAATATTGTTGGTGTATATGTATTTCATTTTCCTACAAGTTTTATCTATACTAATATTATAAAGCTGGAGGCTTTGTTAGTATGGTAGAACGCGCTAATCTTTAGGAATACTAGTCCGATTTGAAAAATTATTTAGGTGTTATTTATCGAGGTAGACTATAAGTATATTATAACGCTAAGACCAATAGGAGCGGAACACCGATAAAGAATTTTTTTTTTATTGTCGCACGGCAAAATGACTGCACTATGCCTGATGATAAGCACAGTGCAATCCAAAAATAATAGCGACCACCGATTGACACCACTATCCATCGCCGGTCGCCAATATCATGCCGGCCTGTAAAAAGCTGGATATGCACAGGCTGATCCCGAAACGCGACCCGCAGAAGCGAATCACTATTAGGGGCTTTTTCGCCATATACATGGTGGTTGCAACCCAGTCAGGCTGTAAAACCTTACCACCCCGCTTTCGCCATTGTTTCAAATACTTTTTTTTTCCTTTTGAGAGCCTCCGCTGTGAGTTAGTTCGCTGAAACTATCTATACCACGCGGGCGAAATCGCGAACAGAAGCTAGTTTATTATAAAAATAATAAAAATATTTACGGGATTTAGAGCTTACAAGGGAAGCTGTTGATAAATTCCCATATCACAGAAATACTTGTTATTTTATTATGCAAATCACCCACAGTGGAATGCTTAGGTATGTAAGAACCGTATAATCAGATTCAAACTTGATAACTGTAGAAAGACAAATGAGAATATTTTATTTTCAGAATTTGAACCTAAACAAAATCGGTGTTATTTCAAAAAAAGTTAAATACGTATTAAATACTTGCTTTAAAAAGGTTTCGTACTAAATGCACCGTACTCGCCCGATGCATGTTCGCGTTAGCCTTTTCTCGCAAGTCTAACCTAACGTAACCAAAGTGAGAGAAAAGAGCAAGATGGCGAACATTCAGCGAGCGCGGTACATTTAAAACGTAACCTTTTTAAAGCAAGTATTCAATACGTATTAATTTTTTTTATAATAACACCGAATGTGTCGGTGGTATTGTAGTCAGTATCTCAAAGTTGTACTCAGTCCGATTTTTAAATAACTCTTAGAGTGTTCAAAGTAATATACTCGTATAAAGCTACAATTAAATGTACTAATTGAATTTTACTAGCTTCATATTGTTAACTCAGTCTAGAATATTCTTATCATATTAATCCAATGTTATATCTTCAATGACTCATATAACATTTATTATTAAATATATTAGACATTTCATCAACCAACAACCCGACCATCATGTCTCTTTCATGCGAAGATTTGAATTTTACTAGTTTCATGTTGTTAACTTAGTCTAGAATATTCTTATAATATTAAACCAATGTTATGTCTTTAATGATTCACATAAAATTTATTATTAAATATATCAAATATTCCACTATTAACCTTAACCACTCGAAAACCACGACTCTTTTATGAGAATATAAAAACGAGATAGAGAGCTCACCTTAGCTGAAGCTTTGAGTGTCTGACAATGCCTTGAAGTGGTCGCCACATCAATGCCTATCTCGCAATCTTCCTTTTTCCTGAAAAATAAATTTATTTTAAAATTTTGGCGTAAAGATTTCTTAAATTAAGCCCTCTTTAACTCTTATACGATATTATTGAAAAGGAATAAAATTGGACTAACCATAACCTCAACTTGGTAATATAATCAAATCTAATATAGATATAATAACAATGTAAATCAAACGAGTCTGTACTTTTTAGATCAGTCACAAAAAATATTGCGTGTCTTGGAATAAATTAAAATACATTTCAATCATTTTTAGAAATGTCTATTTGTATGAACACGCATCACTGCTAAAGTACTGCGTTATAATAAAACCTTTATTAGCATAGCTATAAAGCATATCCTCGAGTAACATTTAATCTTGGTTTCATTAAAATCGGTTCACTCTATCAATAGTTATAGTAATTTTAACGACGACGCGACTTAAGTACGAGAGAAAAATAGATGAGTAAATAGGGCGGTGTTATTACAAAAAAGTTAAATACTTGCTTTAAAAACGTTTCGTACTAAATGCACCGCGCTCACCCGAGGCAAGTTCGCGTTATTCTTTTTTCGTAAGTCTAACCTAACCTAACCAAAGCGAGACAAAAGAGCAAGATGGCGAACTTGCAGCGAACGCGGTTCATTTAAAATGTAGCCTTTTTAAAGTAAGTTTTCAATAGGTATTTAATTTTTTTGCAGTAGCACCGTATATGTCAAATTATTTTATTAATAACTATTTTTTTACATTAGTTTGCATGCGGACGGAGTCACGGGCTCTGTTAGTATTATAATATACTTAATAAATATGTGCGTCTGCCGGAAAAACGTCGTAAGACCTTGAATATAGATTTTCACGTTGAAGGTAATTGTTATCAGGTATTTAAATAATAGAGAATATTCTAACTATATATCTATAGCTGTGTTATGATTTTTTTTTATTCAAGCACGACAAAGTGACTGCACTATGCCTGATGGTAAGCATAGTACAATCCAAAAACAGTGGCGACCACCGAGAGACAGATCATCGTCGCCGCTGTCATGCCGGCCATAATGACGAAAGTCACCAGGTACTAGATATGCACAGGCTGATCTCGAAACGCGAAACGCAAAAGCGAGTCACTATGACGGAATTTTTCGCCATGTACATGGTGGTTGCGACCCAGTCGGGCTGTAAAACGCTACCACCCCGCTATCGCCATTGCCTCGTTCGTTGATCAGCAGGGTGCACCGCGTGCAGGTGAGGTTGGCTTGGGTGTCTCATGAAATTCTGTTTCAACAAAAACTCAAAACATATTTTAAACCAATAACCATTAGTGCTGTAAAGTTGTTCAGGAGACAGGAGACTATATTAACCTTGTACTTTCAGAATTTTTGGATCAATTAAATTTTAAATTATTTAAATTTCATAATTTGTGTATTGAATCATTAGTCTGCTTTTAAATAATTTGGTACCTACTCGGAGTAATCTAGTATATATCTATACTAATATTATACAGAGGTAAAGGTTGTGAGTTTGTAACGTTGTAGGAGGTAATTTCAGAAACTACTGGTCCGATTTGAAAAATTCTTTCAGAGTTATATAGCTGATTTATCAAGGAATATTATAGCATATATCATATCATCGCGCTAGTACCAATAGGAGCGAAGCAATAATCAATAATGTTTCAACATTGTTTTTTTTCCTCTTGAGAGCTACCGTTGCGTGTTGACGTTAGCCCAAAGTAACTAAACGTGAAAGAAATCGCAGACAGAGGTAGTATTTATATACAGTTGATAGCTGAATCAAACAAATGAGCCCTGTAGTCCGGTGAAATTGGTAACAGCTTGCTAGGTTAATAGCGTAGTCAGATCGAGAAAAAATACAAATGAGCTGCACAAGCTCAACACAACATATCAATATTGTATGTACACATGATGTTATAATACGTGACGCAAGTCTGATGCAAGCGCAATACGTCACGAGATAGTCGATGACGTTCAATGACGCGATGACACGAGATTTTACCTAACCAAAAATTCAAACGCGCATATGATTTATTCGAGTATATACAATGTGTAACAACAGTTTAATACGTATTTAGCATGTTGAGGTCATGTCGTGGTAATCTAATGAAAGTCGTGGTGGTCTAGTAATTTGACCGAATATCAATCCGATGTCCGCAGTTTCGAACCCCGTCATGTACTAACGAATTTTTCGAGATTCGCGTACATTTACTAATTTAAATTGGTAACACTATCAGCTGACGAAGAAGGAAGACATCATGAGGAAACCTGAACCTAAGAAAATGTTTCTGTAATACTACTGTATGTGGGAAAAAAAGGTGGATTTATCAGACTCTAAAATCACCAATACGTCATGAGCTTGCGTGGTGATTATGCACAAACTTACAATACGCTACTAGCCACGTTAAAGCTATTATTAGCTTCAGCATCAATGTGTCGGCTTGCCCCAGGGTACTACCACCCTCTCAGAAAACCTACGTGAAGTAATAGTGCTTGCATTGTTGCGTTTCGTTAGGTCAGTGAGAGTACCGGAGGGCCATCTTCCAACCTGTCCTCTCCCTTCTTCGCTCCTCTCTTCCCTCTCCTCTCCCCATGCCCCTATTCCCCCAGGCTGGAAGGCACTTACGACTCCCCTGGTGGTGTGTCTATGGACAGCGATGTTCGCTTAACATTATGTGACCCACCTGTTCATTTGCCCCCTATATGATATTAAAAAAAATAGCATGTCAAAGTCATCGTTGACACATATCCATAAGTGTCCCCCCTAATTTACCGACAAAATCGATCAATGTGACTGGAGAATTTTACACGTCAAGAACTTACTGAAAGTATTCCTTGCAGCATTGACTTCGAACTATAAGGCATAGTGATCCGAATTCCTGACGTACTCCAGTCGGCATCGGCTGGTTCGCAGAGCAGCTGTCTAGCGTATTGTTCTTCGCGTAAGTCGTACCCTCATTGCAACATAATTGTATGGCCTCAGACATATCATTACCCATCGCACCTGTAATATGAGAAAGATTTTGTTAATAAAAAAATGAGGCAATAATAAGGACAGTCATAAGTAGAAACTCAAAACGATGTAATAACTGTCTTCTTTTTTGAATATTTAAATTAAGTCTATAATTTCATAATTTGTATATTTAAATAATTAAAATTAGTCTGGTTGTCACATATATTGGCACACGGATCAATAATTATATATAATTCATTCTTATAAAGTTCACTAATCAATCAAACCGAGGATGACTTGCATAACATTACATTACATGTACACAGGTCCTTAAACTACGCTCCTACCTATAGAGAGGCCGCTGGGTACACGCCAGTTGCCCCCCCTCGTCCGCCGGATCTGTGCAATGAGGGGATGAGCCCGACTGCATCCCCTCAGGTCCGGCTACGGTGGCAGGAGGAGTTGGGCAAAGCGTCGCCTCCTCCTGCCGTTCCTCCTATGGTGAAGACGGTCACTGAGGGGGTCCGCCTCGCGGGCCCTCTCCGCTGCTTCCTTTTGCGAGATGACTTCCTCGCAAAAGGAGGCCACTGCTCGCCACGCCTGTTCACTGCCGAGCATGGACGAGACCACGCTCGGCAGCGATAAATCCTCTCCTACCACCGCCACCAGAGTGCGGCGCTCCACCTCCCACGCAGCACACTCAGAGAGAGTGTGCTGTGCGGTATCTTTCTCAGCGCCGCACTCATGGCAGGCGGCGGTCAGCCCCTGCGAGCGATCCGGTGCAGGTACCACCCGAAACAACCGTGTCCGGTCAGCACCTGCATCAACCTGAACGACAAGGAGCCCCATCTCCTCCCAATCCACTCCCGCAGGACCGGGCGGACGGCATCGACGGTGTGCCTCCCGAAGCGCGCGTCCGCCAGGTCCTGCATCCACCTCCCTATAGCTTCTTCTCGCATCTCCCGCCTTTTAACTTCTATCTCCCTAGGAGCCGGAGGCTCCCTACTACGCCTCCTCGCCGCCGTGAATTCGTACACGGCGGCGAGCACCCCAGCTTCCAGCTCGCAGGGAAGGGAGCCGGCAAGCGTAAAGGCCGCCGCCGATGACACCGTCCGGTATGCCCGGATTGCCATCAGTGCCACCGTATGCTGCGTACTACGCAGCGCGCGCACGTTGGTGGCACCGAGGGCATCAGCCCAGACCGGTGCCCCGTAGGCGGCCATCGCCCACACGACTCCCATGAAGAGTCGACGGCACCCGGCACCCGGCCCCCCAATATTGGGGAGCAACCGGCCGAGCAAACTACGCAACCCTAGACTGACGCAACCCGGGCAAGCGTAATACAGTCGGTCACGTTTACTAGAATGTCATTACGCGTAATTTTTATCCGACTCCAAAAAAAGGAGAAGGTTCTCAATTCGACTGTATTTTTTTATGTATATAGTCTATACTAATCTATTAATATTATAAAAAGGTAATGTTTGTGAGTTAGTGGGTTTGTGAGGTTGTAGGGGGTAATCTCAGGAACTACTGGTCCGATTTGAAAAATTCTTTCAATGTTTTATAGCTCATTTATCGAGGATGGTTAAAGGCTATATATCATCACGCTAAGATCAATAGGAGCGGAGCACCAATGAAGAATGTTTAATAATCGGGGGTTCTGTTCCACGCAAACGAAGTCGCGGGCAGAGGCTAGTATTATATAAATCTATTGCATTCTCACAGTGATGAAGAATCTCACAACATATATTAAAAGCCGTCAAGCCGTTTGGTGTCTTAAATAAGGCATGTATATTGTATATAAACACTAATATACAAAAACATTACCGTCCTATACAGTCTGATTATTATGAAGCAATTGGTAAAAGTAAGCGTAACAAATAATATGATTAACGACCCAGCAAAGCCTTATATTATTGGATCCATTTACCTCATTAATTATTACAAATCATGACGCGTTTTAACAGCATTGAATACGCTCCTTGTGTTATATTATTTACAGCATATAAATCTAGAACATGGGCGACCGAGTCCAGCTCGATCATTTAAAAAATATTTTTAAATTAGAATAAACTGCCTCATAAAATTTACATTTTTTTACAAAAACAAAAATTAAAAAAACCTATATTTTCTGATGTCACTCTGATTCGAACTGGGGTTACACGGATTTTCGAAGCAACCGATTTCCATCCGAGCTGTTTTGGTATTGACAGTGCCGACGAAATCTACCTTTATACTCTAGTTATATTTTTTCTTTGACTAAAAACTCACTTAAAGAAGTTTCTATGAATAAAATCTAGCTAGATCGATTTATTGTCCCCGTCACCACTTACGTACTAAGTTTCACTGAAATAGATGATGCCGTTTCCGAGATCCTGAATATATACAAATATAAAAATATACAAGAATTGCTCGTTTAAAGGTATTAGAAGATAGATATCGTTACAGTCAAGTAAAGACAGCTTAATCAACATCGGTGTTATTACTAAAAGTTATATATATTTTTTTTTACTTTATTTTTGGCAATCAATCTTTCAGATTATTTCTGCCATTGTCGCGTAGTCAATAATATTACAAGCTTCGGGCAATCACTTCGATATTGCGTCGTGTGAGTCAATATTCTAACAAGGTGGTGGATTCTCTTGTTAGAACCTTGCAGGGAGTTTTTGTGGCATCTCAGAATTTCATGCTCTGTTATATTATTTTCCATTCAATTCACTTATGCACAATAAAGTAACTATATGACGTAAAACACCGCCAAATTTACAAGATATGGAGTCAAATAACACAAGATTATGAATAAAATATAAAATCAACTACATGACAGACTAAAATTCCGCCAAAAACTCCAAATACATATTGAATAATTGCTTTAAAAAGGTTTCATATTAAATACATTGCGGTCGCTGAATGTTCGCCATCTTGGTCTTTTGTCTGGCTTTAATTAGGTTAGGTTAGACTTGCGAAAAAAGATAACGCGAACTTACATTTTTAAATCAAGTATTCAATACGTATTTAACTTTTTTGTAATAACACCACATATTTTTAAGTGAAACATTTTTTCGCCTCAAATTTTTCGTCCAACTATCGAATGTTGCATTACAAACGGCCGCGGAGTATGGCTAAGTGAAAGGGGTTCGACAGAGCTGGCAATGTGTATCATGTGAATGTTTGTATATATTACTTTTTGAGACTCTAATACGCCGATTCAAATTAAAATGTATAGATGAATACTATTGATTTTCCATTATCTTTTCCATTTTCTAATTATTAAGTTACGATTGAAAACGTACCAATACAAATACAAATCAATACCTTAAATCCAATAATTTTCAGTTAAATGCCTACGATCCGTAAAAAGGTTTCAATTGCATCGTGGTTCCATAAAACCACACAATGTTTTTATTTTTATATTCTACATTTAAAAAGCTGGCAAACTGGCCATTTGCTTGTTTTCTGTCTATTGTGGAACATATGTATATCACTTTTAAGATCCCTTGGCTAGTTTAAAATCTGTAATCATTCACCTATAACTGTATCCCCTCTAGGTTTAGCGTGTTTATCGTCTTAATTCAGGTGAGATTGTAATAAAATAGTGATACCATTAAGGTATAAAAAAGTTACGCCACTGATGTAAAACTGAATGTGTTTTCGACTAAGTAATTAATCGTACTCTCATTAATATATCTGACAATGAAGCAGTAGATGCAAATAACGTCATCTGATAGCGTATCTTTGTAAATATTGTCTTTAATAAACGACTTAAAAAGGAAGTAAGTATAGATGTTATCATGGTAGTCAGTAGTACTTAGTATAGCTAGTTAGCATGTATGTTAGTATGCCAAAAATGTATGAGGCGTCATGAGCCGACCTCCAAACACCATCCATCTGGAGATTTATTATACTAGCCGGTTGTACTGCCGAGCGATTTGTTGCAGGATCGGTTTTGACTGTCTCCAACGGAAGTACTACCAGAATGTTACTTGAATAATCTGTTAGAAATGAATTGACTTATAACTAACAAGAATGTTCACGATTTTTTCAAAATGTACTAATTTTGATAGTTTTTGTTATTGAATGCTTATTTTTACTTTAAAAAAATATATAATAACCAGCTGTGCTTGCTACAACGTGCACGTGGAACCTAATAAAAAAATAGTGAATAATAAAATCATCTTTCAATTAAGTCCATTTACTTATCTACTTTCCCTCGTGTATAACTCGCGTCGTCATTAAAATTATAATAACTTCTGATAGAGTTAACCGATTTTAATGAAACCAAGGTAAGATGTTACACGAGGATATTTAGTAGTGGTAGAGTCAAGCTGAAGTTATTATTGTTTTCAGCACGAATGGGTCGGCTCGTCCGGGGAAGCACCACCCTCTCACAGAAAACCGACGTGAAGTAACAGTGCTTGCATTGTTGCGTTTCGTTCGGTCAGTGAGAGAGCCGGAAACCCACTTACCCTCCCCTTCCCCTTCCTCCTTCCCTTTCTGTCCCCCGGCCCTCCTCCCAAACACAGGCTGGCAACGCACTTATGACTCCCCTGGTTGTTGCAAGTGTCTATGGACGGTGGTGATCACCTAACATCAGGTGACCCATCTGTTCGTTTGCCTCCTATGATATATATATATATATATATATATATATATATGTTTAATGATTTCCATTATGAGGTTTTATCGTGAACACAGTGCTTTAGCAGTGTTGCGTTACAAATTAACAGATAGACACGAAAATCTAAACCGTACAGACACCTTACATTTACATTGTTGCTATATACATAATATATACAGATGTATTATTTAAATTTTGTAATTTCATTCTAAGTATGTAAAAAAAAATTGGATGTCAGGGTCTTTTTACAATTGAATTTCTTGATCTTCTAAGACCTAAAATCTACACGGAATACTATCCTTATCTCTATATTTTAATTATTAATTCACTACAATCTGATTAAAAACAGTTTAATGTTGTCACACACGTCAGGGCTCCTATAGTTCGGAAGACCCGTATCACAGATATGACGGTAGCTACGCCTCTTTTTTTTCTCGAATTGACTATGCTATTGACCAAGCAAGGTCTGAACAGCTTCACTGGACTACCGCTACGCCTCTGCTACATAACTTTCATGATTCATTTATTACACCCAAATAATTGTATCCAATAGACAGTGTTATATAAAACAAATTAAATAGTTAGCATAACAATGTTATTAAATAATAAACTTACTAGAAATAAATATTAACATTTTTTTTTTTATCTAAAAACTTTTTTTCTGTTTTTTGTATGTGTGAAATTTCACAACCAACAGTTTTTCAATTTCAATTATGTCTGACCAAAGATGAGATAAAAACTTGTTTCTGTTAATCATTTGGGTCTTCATGCAATATTAAGCTATCTTCAAAATTCCAGATCTGTATCTTATTAGGGAGTCAATTAAAAAATTCCACACGCAAAGACATGTACGACAGACAGTCAGTAAAAATTTATATATATATATATATATATATATATATAAATCTAGTGTCATGCTTTTTGTCCACCATGAACTCCGAAATTACTCAACCGATTTTCATAAAAGCTGGTTTTTATGTATCATTTGGTCCAATTTGAGAGATAGAGTAATACAAATTTCGATTAATGGCCTCAATCATTTTTAATTACGAATTAGATGATAGTCAATGTTGATTATTTTTATTAATTGTAGGATAGTTAGTCTCGAACAGATGGGGTTTTTAAATTGTCAGAAAACTATAGTATCGACCGTTGTGTATATCTCGTAAATGGCGGAACGTTTTAATTCTAGATTTTTTTTTTCAATAACTGAGCCACAGCAACGTGTGGCCCAATCAGCTAGTATAGATATAAAGAACAACGCAACTATGATTGTAAGTTTTTCTCTAAACTCTAGGTGGAAGTGCACTATCTGATCTGACTTTACTATGGCAAAGGGCTATCTTCGTGCGCATTTTTATCAAACGCTTGCAATGCGTAGTAACGGTACTAACACTAAAGCTCTCCGAACATATTTCTGTAATGCAATACCTTAGATTATAATCTCTGATGTAACATTGTTATTTATCTTTCCGACTGTGGGAATTCGGTTGTTTAAATATTTTAGACATTTTGACGGCATTTTGTGTATAGTTTCTCAGTGTTTGTGAAGCGATGATTTAGTTTGTAGCGTGTTTGAACACAGCGTGGATAGGTTCGAATCTTAGTAGTTGATTAGGAGCTTCTGATAAAGGAAGCTATTACTGGTTTCAGTATGAATGGATCGGCTCGCCCGGGGTAGTACCACCCTCTCACAGAAAACAGACGTGATGTAACCGTGCTTGCATTGTTGCGTTTCGTTCGGTCAGTTAGAGTGCCGGAGACCCACCAACCTTCCTCTCCCCTCTCCTCTCCTCCCTCCCCCTTTTCCAATTCCACCAAAACACAGACTGCCAACGCAATTGCGACTCCCTTGAAGTTTCTAGTTTCTATAGACAGCGGTGATCACTTAACATCAGATGACCAGCCTGTTCGTTTGCATCGTATAATATAAAACAGTCTTACAGAAACACCGACGTGAAATACTTGCATTGTAGCGTTTTGTTGGGTCAGTGAGAGTGCCGGAAACAAAACTCCCTCCCTCCGAATCCACCTCTCCTTCTTCCTCGACCATTCCATCCCCTCTCCCCAAACACAGGATGATAACGCAATTGCGACTACTCTTTCCTTTTTGTATTCCTAACAGAGTACAACATACAAACACATTTTCGCATTTGTAATATTAGTAAGAATTGAAACATTAAAAAAACTAATTTCCAGAAGTGATTAACTCAGAAAACAAAAATTACTAACAGCTTCACCGGACTACTAAGGCGAGCGCTTAAGGCACTCAGCCGATTTTATTATGGCAACCAGCTCAAGGGTGCACGGCACACCTCGGCTTGGCTGTTTCATGCAAACTCGCGACCTATCTTAGCTAACCTAGCTAACTATTCATATATGTATGAGTTGTTGAAACGTATATGTGCACCAAGCATACACGTCTCAACAACTCCTCCATATATTTAATATCGGAAAATTGAGAGTTTTTCAGTTCGATGAGGGAAAAAAGTAAACCCTTCCACTTCCATGTGTAAGCGTGTAGGCGTGCACGTGTGTGGGGGTGATCGTGTATAAGTTCGTCGTTGGAATTTTAATATCTCTTCCTTTACTGATCTCAAGCGGTTAGCAGTATTTAATGCGTCTCGCTGACTATTTTATATTGAGCATTAAAGAAATGAATATACGGTTCAATTTTACTTAATCAAGTTTATTATAATATGCAAATAAAATAATTTTCCTACTTCTGTAACTTATCTATCCACTTCTTATCGGTGAAAAATAAAAAAAAAACTATTTGGGATTTTTTATGGATTAACCGAACGCAAACTGAAATGCCCATTTTATCTCTATCAAAATAAATATTCTATAAAATTAACCCATACTATTAAATCGCTCGGAATTACCCACAGTTTCGGGTCGATTGGCAGCTCTGACTGATTGAAATCGTAGTGTTATTTCAAAACTATGACCCTTTAAATGACATTTTTTTAAAGTAACCTAATTGGACGTTGCAGTTCATCTTGTAAATAAGTGACGCATTTGGGAATTCTAATGAATTTCAGTTTGTTTGTTACGTTTTAATGCGTTAACCATGTAAATGATCAACAAAAAATTTTGCATACAAGCTGTGTGAAAAAGGTACAGAACAGGTACAAAAAAGGACACGGTGTCCTCGGCGGCGGCCTTTACGCTCGCCGGCTCCCTTCCTTGGGAGCTGGAGGCAGGGGTTCTTGCCGCCGTGTACGAATTCACTCCCGGGAGGGTGGGTATCCATAAGGGATTTCCCCACGTTAAAAAAAAGGTGAATAAAGGACATAAAGCACCTTTCTTTCAAATAAAAAGTAAAACGTGCCCTTATAAGTATACTGAATAGCTGCACTCTATATAATGACCTCATCATGTCTGGTCTGCAACTTATTTATCTCTATTTTTGGCAATCAATCTTTCAGATTATTACTACCATTGTCATGTAGTAGTTGTCATAGTTATATGAATCCCATTTAAAAAGTTAACGTGAAATTCTTTTTACTAGTGGGCGCCCAGTGGTCGATATTCGACCATAGTTAATTGATTTGTTAAAGTTGGAACTTTATTAGAGTTCTTTTGTCAAAGGGTATAACTTCTATAATCAAAGGATTTCATCATGGCTACTTAGTCATTTGCCATTTTCCATGATCTTTAATTATATAAACATAAAATATAATGTATGTGTAAATGAAAATTGAAATTACTTATAGCTTTGAAACAAAAAACAGATGGTAAAGCTCTCAAATTCTAAGTAAACATAACTTTACGAAAATAAAGAAATTTATCGGAACCTATGACACAATTTTCAATTAATTTTACACGACACTATGGGTGGGTGGTATTTCTGGGTGATATTGAATTAAATGTAGTCTGTTCATTATGAGAAACAGTGATATGCCCAGTATCATCGTTTGGAAAAGTAAAGGATGCACAATACAATCAAATGGTGAATCCAAGACAAAGATGTTTTTAATACTTTTTTTAGCTTTTGACAATAAATTATTTTTTGTTGCTACATGAGGTTGAATTGCAACATTGTAACCGCAGAGGTCTAAGTCATGGATTACTTTTATAAACAAAATCCCTATTTTGATTATACAAAGTATTATTTGACGTTTTTTTATTAAATCATCATTTGAAGTGAGTTCACCATAAGAAATAATAAACATTACAATAATAGTTATATGTTATAATATCATTGCTGAATGTAGAATAAAAAATGGTAATTGGAAGGTAAGAGTTAAAAAATACATACAGTCGAGGATAGCAACTTCCTTCACAACCTCTTTTTAACTTCGTAATTATTGACGGATGTCAAAATGCCTTTTTTATTTACATGTGTGTATATGTTGTGTAAAATTCGAGTAGTAGTGTAAGTAGTGCATATTTTAATTAATTTAATGTACTTCTAATGCATTTTATATAAAATAAACAGCTTTATGCACTTCTCTGCCATATAAACTTTAACTATGCCAAATTTTAAGTTCGCCCATTCACGGGAAGTCGGTTAAAAAGGGGTACATTTTTTTTGCTTCACGTATTAATATATAGTTTACAAGCTTCATGTGAATATTTCTATATTCTAACAAGATGGTAGCTCCCTTCTTAGAACCTTCCAGGGAGTTTTAATGACCTCTCAGAATTTTATGCTCCGTGGTATTATTTTCCATTCACTTCGCTTATGCACAATAAACGAACTATATTACTATTTCTTCTTGTTTTATTCATTGTAAAATTCATCTATATGCCGATGACCTCAAAATTCTTCGACCAGTTAAGAGCATTTCAGACGCCGTTTCCATTCAGGAAGATTTAAATGAATTTCAAAATGTTACATTAATAAATTACACTTGAATGTTGATAAATGCTATATAATATCCTTTTACCGTAGGTCTACTCCAATTCCATATAATTATGAAATTCAAAATGCCATATTAGCTAGGATTAACACAGTCAAAGATTTGGGTGTTATATTTGACTCTAAATTCATATTCCATAAGCACGTGGATAATATTGTAAAAAAAGCTTCTAAAGCGTTAGGTTTTGTACTTTATTGCTCTAAAACTAAAATACTTTATTGCTCTTTTGTGCGAACTCATCTTGAATACGCATCCCAAATTTGGAATCCTTCTTATAGTATTTATACTAGTCGTATTGAACAAATACAAAACGATTTCTTCGTTACCTACAGTTTAAATTTAAAATACGTTTACCAAACTACACATTACGCTGTAAAAAATTTCATATACTTCCATTGTATGAGCGAAGAAAAATAGCTGGTATAGTACATCTTTTTTCCATACTCAATGGTATAGTTGATTGTTCGGAATTGCTGAGTAAGATTAACTTGCGCGTACCACCCGTACACAGTAGGAATCTTATGTACTTTATAACCCGATTGTTAAGGCAACCTACAGGCAAAATTCATACATAATTAGAGTTGGTAACAGCGTAAATCAATTGGTTAGCGATCTGAATGTAGATATGTTTAACACAAGCTTACAGAAACTCAAATGCCTTCTAAATTCCAGTTTTTTTTATTTGTAATTTCCTTTTTTGTATCTATATTTTTAGAGCTACCTGCGGAAACTTGTAAATGGCCTTCATATGTTTATATGTGTTATGTTACTATTTTTTTGTCTAGCTGTAAGTTTTCCTAATACTTTAAAATAAAAATAAAATAAAACATACGAAATTTACAAAATATAGAGTCAAATAACACAAGAGTATGAATAAAATATAAAACCCGCTACATGACAGACTAAAATCCCGCCAAAAACTCCCGGTCTGCACACTTATTCATCCTGTATGGACTATGTAGACCAGTGTTTCCCAACGTGGGGCCCTCGTCCCACAGGGGGGCAATTAGATAGTTACGGGAGCTATTTAAAAATGGACTCGACACGACTTTAACCCTTTTGCTTTTGGTTATTTAAATGCAATGCTAGATAGGTGGCAGAGCCACGCTGATGCTATAATTGGTTTCAGCAAGAATAGCTCGGCTCGTCCGGGTTAGTACCACCCTCTCACAGAAAACCGACGTGAAGTAACAGTGCTTGCATTGTTGCGTTTCGTTCGGTAAGTGAGAGCGCCGAAGGACCACATCCATTCCCTCTCGTCCTCTTCTCCCTCCCCCCTTCCTTACCAACACAGGCTGGCAACGCACTTGCGACTCCTCTGGTGTTGCTGGTGTTTATGGACGGTGGTAATCACTTAAAATCAGGTGACCCACCTCTTCGTTTGCCTCCTATGAAAAAAAAAACCGCTTGAAGAGAGATAATATTTATGAACCCTGAGACGCCGCTGCTCCGCATGAGGTGCTGAGTTGCTGGTTAGTCCGCTCTTTACTTAGAGTAATAGTTTTGCTTATTTATAGGTGGCGATCTACCACTTCACGCTTTTTTCTTACACGGCCCTATTTCTTATTCATTTTTTTTACCACACCCTCCTGGTGGGACCTATTTACACGTTACCACAAGTTCCATCAAATACCTGCCGCGTGCAAAAAGTAGTTCTGTATAAAATTTGAAAAAAAAAAAAAAGTGTATTGGGTATATTCTGCTGAAAATTTATACGATTTCAACAAAGGCGACGCGGTTAGCATAAACCAGTCAATTGTATACATGAAATAATGACCGTGCAGATAATTGCGTGCCGCGACAAACCTGAATGCGTTATTTATGGCTAATAAAGTTGCGTGTACGAGAAATTTATGAATGAAACTGGAGAATATTCATAAATTATGCGAGACACTTTCTACAAGATTTTATACGGCTTCCAATCAAAGTAAATCCTCTTCGACATTCATTGTTTGTAGATGATAACAAATTGTCTAGTTTAAAATAACGTGATGGGAATTTATAATTAATTTTAGCAAAATTACAGAATGATTTCAGACTTGACCCCAGCTTCTATTATAAGAATTGATTTTAGACTAGGGCTCTGGCCTTTCAAATTTAACATCAATTATGAAACTTCGTTGTGCTTGGCTGTATGGTCTAGATACCTTTGCATTTTTCTTAATGAAGAGAAACATAAGATACGGTTTTGTTTTCTTCTTCTTTTTTCTTGTTTTGGCTCCACAGAAGCACTTGCCAGTGTTTTCTGTCAATGGACGTTATAGTACAACAATATTATAAATATCGTGTGATTATTCCAATATTCTAACAATATGGTAAATCCCTTGTTGAATCTTCCAGGGAGTTTTTGTGGCCTCTCAGAATTTCATGCTCCGTGGTATTATTTTCCATTCACTTCACTTATGCACAATAAGCTAACTATATTACGTAAAACACCACCAAATTTACAAAATATAGAATCAAATAACACTGGGTTATGAATAAAATATAAAATCCACAACATGGTAGACTAAGATCCCGCCAAAAAGTCATGGTTTTGTATTGTGAATGTTGTTCCAGCACTCGCCTCACACTATCCGAACGAAACGCAACAATGCAAGCACTGTTACTTCACGTCGGTGTTTCTGTGGGTCTGGTGGTAGTACCATTACGTTACGTTTACAACTGCTAACGATTCTGCAAGCCAAGACATCAGCTACTGGCCGTGCATTATCAATCGTGCGGTGGACGCCATAATTTCTGGATTGTGCTATAATTTCAATCAGCTACAGTGAGTTAGTTTATAGGTGTAACAATGAAAATTAAATTAATTCGCCGAATGTACGTAAGGGTTTAATTCAAAACGCTTACTTATATATGAGGCTAATTTTACTTCTGTTGTGTTTGGAATCATCTAGGCAAAGTTGGTAGGAAAAAAATTGTATGGAAATTGGTACGGAACTATGTAAATTTTGGGTTAAGAATCTCCATACAAATAGGAGAGTCATCGATTGACAGGAAAGAGAGTAGGCAGATTTTCAAGATCATTAACAGAATTGATATTCAGTTGCTCAGTTGTTATTATATTTTTTTCCATGTCGTACTGGAAACGGAAAGAATTTGTCACTCCCAGTCCCATTTTCTCTGTTAGAACAACCGTGTGAAACCGGGGCTTGCAGCTAGTTATATTATTAAAATGGGTCGTTATTTAGTTCAGTTGTGTTTTAATCATAATTTGCCACAGTCTTGAGTGCTCCCACGCACTGTGAACGACACGACATTGCAACACGGCCGACCATAAATAATGGATGATGCCACAAAACAAATGACGTTCACACATATAAATATATTTAATCGTTTGCCCTATATACCTAAGATATTTAGGTCAGTAGGTAACTAGAAACAGGCGTTAAGGAAAACATTGTAAGTAAAGTTGCCAACGGACTCCGTCATCCGACTGAAGATAAGCTCTTGTGGTATGTAATTTAGCTAAACATAGTTGTTTGCTAAGTAAGTCACTAGATTTAGCAATAAGCCATGAGCTTATCGTGAACAGTCAAGGATAAAGTGTAAAAATATTTCGCATGTTTGCTAGATCAATTTTCCTATAGAATTTGGTATTTAATTTTTAACAGAATTTGGCTATTTCGAAACCTGGTGTCTATCAAAGAATTTTTCAGAATTCGCGTACATTTATTAATTTAAATTGGTAACACTATCGGCTGACGGTGAAGGAATACATCGTGTGGAAACCTGAACCTGAGAAATCTTCTTGTAGTAGTACTGTGTATGGGAAAACATAGAAATGTATATAAGTAATGTATTTCTCAGAGTTTGAAATTGCAACTACGTCGTGGGCGGGAGTGGTGATTATGGCCATACCTTCCATCGGAAAGAGGCCTATGACCCTACAGTGGGAGTTTTTGGCGAGATCTTAGTCTGTCATGTAGTGGATTTTATATTTTATTCATAATCTTGTATTATTTGACTCTATATTTTGTAAATTTAGTGATGTTTTACGTAATATAGTTAGTATATTGTGCATAAATGAAGTAAATGGAAAATAATACCACGAAGCATGAAATTCTGAGATGCCACAAAAACTCCCAGGATGGTTCTAACAAGGGATCCACCATCTTGTTAGAATATTGAAATAATCACACACCGCTTGTAATATTATTGTAGTATCCATTGAAAGAAAACATTGACACTGGCAAGTGCTTCTGCGGAGCCAAAACAAGAAAAAAAAGAAGACCCTACAGTGGGTATCTTACAGGCTGATGATAAATGTCACAAAGCAAGCAGGAGATAATACATTTTCAATATC
This sequence comes from Antheraea mylitta, assembly GCA_014332785.1. NCBI lineage: Eukaryota > Metazoa > Arthropoda > Insecta > Lepidoptera > Saturniidae > Antheraea > Antheraea mylitta. The sequence continues at coordinate 4,043,369 of JACEII010000043.1, read as the reverse complement.
CTCTAGCGACATCATACGAGAAAAACCAAGAATAGATAAATAAAAGATAAATTTGGAAGCTAAAATTTAGAATGACGATTCTCGAATTACAACTTTAATATTTAATTGTTCAGAACAATTGTCTAGAGAGGATGATAGCAGATATTGGATTTAACTAAGCGAGTGATAGTCTAGTTCGGATAAATGAAGCGTAGCGTGCCCGGCGATGCGATAGTTCGTTCTTAGAAATGCATTATGAAGCAAATCTATAACGAACAGTGGATGAGTTAAAACTGTGCAAAATGACTATATTTTGAATTTAAGCATCGATGTAACATCCGTTTCATTTACCAGAATCTATTGATAGAAAAGTTAATTTTATTAGTTAAATGTATAGTGAACCTCAATTTTGAATACCAAATTGGTTTATATTTAAGAGAAACACTCTGATAACACAATCCGTTTATTATACTACAACTGACAAAAACGTGCGGTGGTTTAACTAATCACATTTCATAAGTACCCTAGGTACATTCGTTATATATGAATAGATATACAGGTGTTGCCATATACAGTATG
>JACEII010000043.1:4025266-4037811 GCA_014332785.1 Antheraea mylitta | reverse complement strand
GATATACAGGTGTTGCCATATACAGTATGTTGTTACTTATACTACACAAATCACTTCGCAAAATTGCACTTACTGCGTTTACTGGACTTTTTAAAACATTGTATTTGATTTTTATTAAACCAATTAATCTAGAACTAGGTTTAGACATGTCATCATTGTCTTCATTTCTGTCAATTAATGAGCAATCCTTACATCCCTATGCAGTTCTAGGCATTATTTTAACCGTCTTGGCAAATGCTTATTGTTCTTCTGCTTGTTCTTTACCTAATTTATTCATTACTACGTATTAAAGACTAGCTGTCCTCGCGACTCCTTTCGTATAGAACCTATATAAAGAAACAGTGAATAATTAAGTCATCTGTACATTTAAAGTCCATTTACTTATATAGTTTTCTCTCGTACTTTAGTCCGTCGTCATTAAGATTACAATAACTTTTGAAAGAGTGAACGGATTTTAATAAAACTGGGAGTAAATGATACTTGAGGATATGCTTTATGCGAGGAAGTTATCTCGCAAAAGGAGGTAGCGGAGAGGGCCTGCGAGGCGGACCCCCTCAGTGGCCGTCTTCGCCAACGGAGGACCCGCAGGAGGCGGCGCTTTGCCCAACTCCTCCTGCCACCGTACCCGGACCTGAGGTGATGTAGTCGGGGGGCTCATTCCCTCATTGCACAGATCCGGCGGATGAGGGGGGGCAGCTGGCGTGTACCAAGCTGCCTCTCTATAGGTTGAAGCCCGGCGGCAACCTTCCGCCGGGTGGACCGTTGGGGCAGCTATTCAAGGGGAATAGCGGAGAACGATCCCTTACCGCCCCAACATCACGGTCTGTCGGTACACCGTGGGGTTTTAGTCTGTGCGAGTCGGACATAACCCATCCTCTCCCCCGGGAGGTTGGATATCCATAAAGGATTTCCCCACGTAAAAAAAAAGGATATGCTTTATGATTGAAAAGTTTTTATCGTAAGCGTAGTACTTTCGCAGTGATGCGTGTTTATACATACAGTCAGATAGATAAAACAGACAAAAATTTCTAGAGATGATAAAAATGTATTTTATTACTTAATTATTCCAAAACACCTGAATTAAAAAAAAATATCTAAAACCACGTTAGATTTACATTCTTATAATATATACGTATAGATTGGAAGTCTATTTTTTTCTAATGTGTAAATGCCTCGTATTTTAAAACTAGTAACTTCGGACAATATTAATGGACTAACAAAGCGATGGCACTCTTGTTAGAACTGTGGCTTATTCTTATGCCAGGAAATGTGAAAACTAGTCCATTAATGATTACATTGTAGTAAAAACTGTGTAATATTAATATTCCCGGTCACTGCAAAAGACTCTTTCATATTCCTTTTTATATAAATAGTGTTTATTTTAATAATCCGATTGCTAACATAAGTCTCTCATATAACACTATCACTGACTGTATCTCCTGATGTGCCGACATTGACATAGATATGTTTCATCTCAATCTAAGTCAATTTCGATGCATACCCTATAATCAAAAATTTTCTCTCTAACATCATCGGCGTTATTACAAAAAAGTTAAATACATATTAAATTCTTGCTTTAAAAAGGTTTCGTAATAAATGCACCGCGCTCGCCCGAGGCAAGTTCGTGCTATCCTTTTTTCGCAAGTCTAACCTAACGTAACCAAAGTGAGACAAAAAGCAAGATGGCAAACATTCAGCGACAGCGGTGTATTTAAAACGTAACCTTTTTAAAGCAAGTACTTATTCAATACGTTTTTTTTTTCAATAACATATATTTTAAGTTAGTATACTAGTATAAGTTGGTATAATTATATTTATCAAGCATAAGAATATGTATGTGTTATCCCTATAACCTCAGAAACTTTGCCTCTTTATAATATTAGTATAGATTTCACCCGTCTCTTAGGAATAGTACATTCTTCTATATTTATGGCACCCTATGCCAAATTTCATTATGGTTGGTTCAATACTTAAGGCATTAGAGAGTACCAGACACAGAAACTCATGTTCATATTTGTTATACTAGTTAGGATTCCACTGCAATTCTATTAAAAGTGTGACAATAATAAATAAGCATGAGAATTACAACATAGTTGCTAGTTATTAGCACTACAAAAGAAAATTCACGCGTATTTCTAACCGAACTGGGTTAAAGAGAGCATTATTAGCATCCTTTGCCTGGACCAGATGTTGTATTCAATAATGACATTATATATCTAGTATCATAAATACAGCATTACAAATTCTAGATTTATTTTATTGTACAACTAGCTGTGGCCGCGACTTCTCGTGCAAACTTATGTAAAAATAGCGATTAATAAAGTCGTATGAATGTATTAAGTTCAATTACTTATCTACTTTTCTCTCTTTACTTATGTCACGTAACCGTTAAAAGACCTTCGAAGATATGGTTTAGATTTTCATAAGTTTTATCATAAACCCATTATTTTACGAGTTATGTGAGACTCCTACTTATTAAAAACCCATGTACTGGCTTTGCGGGTATGTGATCCAGGGCTGAGAGTTAACGGTTAGCACGTGCTCCTCCAAACACTGGTCACGCGCTGGGGTCTCCGTAGATGGTAAAACGGTAGACCTATGCCTCGAGAAAGGCCATTCCTCCCTCCTGCTTCCTATTGAAGGTCAAGATCATGCTTCATCATCGCGGGCCTTCATTACGCGGCAAAGGACGCCGCCGCGTCTGTTGTCTGAAGGCTACTCATGGAGGGTAACCTAACCTAACCAAAGCGAGACAAAAGAGCAAGATGGCGAACTAATTAAACGTAACCTTTTTAAAGCAAGTATTCAATACGCATTATTTTTTTTGTAATAACAACGACTAAATCTAGAGGGCTTGACATCCAAGTACAGGCGACGAAACACACCTGATGTTGCTTAGCGACAGGTTTTCTAGTGCAGGGTGATAGCTAGCCAGGAGTGTTTAGCTTTACAAAAAAAAACAACAAAGAAATAAGCTAACGTATAATCTACTACGCGCGTTATTTTGCAAATAAATTGAGAACAATTATAGATGAAACGATATGTGATAGTGAGAATTAGAGAAAGCACGGTTAAATTATCAGACTTAGAATTTTTAGCGCTTTGAGAAACCTGAGAAGAAGGTGTTAATCATGAAAGTGTCTAGATAAACACCATTGAGTTATTTAGGTAACACGAAATTGGGGTATAACCTTTTTTAAACGAGATGTGTTCACGATTTTCGGACGAATTATTTACTTCAAATTCGTATTTTATTATTGCTAAACCTAAACGAATTGAATAATTGAATTCCTGTGTACAAATTGGCAACAAATGTAATCGAGAATAAATACAAAATGAATGTTTAAATTGTCTCTTGATGTCTAGAACTATTATTAAAATGTCTTATCACTTATCAATTGAGAAATGCGATATTCTTCCGATGTACAAAAATTAACATAAATTGAACAAGATGTTTCCTAATTAAATCTACACTTATATACATTATTTGTTTTAAATTTATTTGAAATTGTGTGTTAATGTAATTTCAATCATTTAATATATTGGTTTTTTATATTCATATGGTTAATTAATACTAATTTTTATATTGATTATTTGTATTACTAATACATTTATATAAAACTTGACAAAATGTTGCTGAATTAATAATTAAAAAATATGAGTATGATAAACATAGTTGTTTGTGGATTTTATTGTGTAAATTAAATAATTACATCGGTGTTATTGCTATATATAACACGTATGCAATAATAATTCATAATGAGTAACAAACAAAATAAAGAGATTGAAATATAAAAAAAATGCTCGTGTTTTATATTTGACACAAATATTAAAGGAAGCTTTTTAATTTTCAATGCACAACTTGATAAAACTTACCGTATGCATCGTGACACAAGGTCAGTAATGTAAACACGCTGAATGCATACCACAACCACATTATCACAATAAAATATATATAATATCGAATAAATAAAAACACAACTGGTACACTCGTTGCAAACAGAAACTGAGTTCGTTTATCGACCCATTTCAAGAGTAAGCGGTGAAAAGAGAAAGATAAACGCCGGTCGATCGATTTTTTTTTAATTATGATTTATCCATGAATCCTTGTATTGGAGCGCGCGATTGCAGGAGTGCGAGCCATGCGCGGACGCAACGCGATCTATTTCGGTCGCGTACAGATTGCAACCATCTCTGTCTCGGCAAAGAATAAATTTTTAACGTAAATTTTACAGACCAGACAGACTATACATATTTCTATGTCCCTTTTTTATTTTTGTCAAACAATATTCTACCAGATTATTACTTAAGTGTCTTACGATCATTTCAACAAATTAGTAAGTTGGTCAGCTTGTTAGCACTTTTTAGAGAGTTTTTGTGGCAAATCAGAATCCATGCTCCGTGGTAATATTACACATCCACTACGGTTGTACACAATAACCAAACTATATTACTTAAAGTATCAAATAACACAAGATTATGAATAAAATATAAAGGCCGCTATATGACATTCGAAGATCCCGTCAAAAACCATTTCAATGTTCTAACAAAACAGTATCTTAAGTCCTCGTATGTTGTAACATAAAATTGTAAAACATAGCAAGGATTATTCAGTTAATAAATGAATTGTTACTGTTTGTTAGTTAGTTACGCTGAATAAGATACTCGGTCTCAAGCTATATTTTGCTTTGTAAATTTTATTGCTTTATATTCTTACTTGTTACTGCCCTAACTTATCAAGAGATTAGTTTTTTTCAGAATATACCATTTGTTTTTTTTATTGACTAAAATGTTCTAAATAAAAGGTGGTTCCTCTACCAGAATTTTCTGTAAAGTTTTTGTGTCACACCAAGATACATTTTCGTATGTCGCAATCTTAACTGAATCTATAATGGCTAACACAGCCTACCGATACGAATTGCCTGTAATGCTTGTTGTGATTCCATCAAGTTTTGACCATTTCGAAGCCAAATCCTAAACGATTTCATTCAAAGTACTCTCTCACAGTAAACTACTGTGTAGTATTCTTTATTAATACATAAATAAGAAATGTGTACTTCTGTTTTTAACTTAATCTTTGCATCTCCCACCCACCGGCTGGATAAGTTTGTATGGACTGGCCGAGTATCATGCCCCAGGACATAAAGTTATGTCCTACTATCCAATATTGGGACGTTGTACCCTAATAATTTTTAATATGATTTTTAACTTTATTTTTCATGTCTGAGAATTTTTGAACGCGCTCATAATGGTTATAATCGGAATTCGAGATTATAATTAAAGATTAACGTGTGTAGGTAAAAAGTTTTGCATATTTATTTTATCCCAAGAAATATATATTACTGACTGATACCCGCGGTTTTGTCTGCATTGTTTATTATTCTAATATATATTTTATAGCTGTCCCCCGCGAATTCATCCGCGTGAAAACGAATGTAAAAAAACAGTGATTAATTGTCATCTGTTACATCTACTTTTCTTTCATACTTAAATCGCGTCGATCCGATAATAAATATATGGAGGAGTTATTGAGGCGTATATGCTTGGTACACATATACTTTTCAACAACTCATACATATATGAATAGTTAGCTAGGTTAGTTAAGATAGGTCGCGAGTTTGCATGTAACAGGCAACAGCCAAGCCGAGGTGTGCCGTGCACGCTTGAGTTAGTTGCCCAAATAAAATCGGCTGAGTGCCTTAAGCGCTCGCCTTAGTAGTTCGATGAAGGAGTGAAGACCTTGCTAGGTCAATAGCGTAGTCAGTTCGAAAAAAAAAGCTAACGCTAACACGCAGCGGAAGCTCTCAACAGAAAAAAAAACCATTTCTAAACATTCTTCATTGGTGCTCCATTCCTATTGGTCTTAGCGTGATGATACATAGCCTGTAACGATTCTCAATAAATGAGCTATATAACATTGAAGGAATTTTTCAAATCGGACCAGTAGTTCCTGAGATTACCCCCTACAACGTCACAAACTTTACCTCTTTATTATATTAGTGTAGATTATTCTTTTAGCCAAGCAAGTGACATAATAAAAATGTCATAAAAATCTATTAATCATTGGAGTGACGCACGCACGACAGACGCTCTACCATATTATTCATATACATAGAGTTTTTAAATAAACCTCATTGGTATTTTAATAGGTTATTTTTTTATAACGTCATGGTATTCAGAACTCTTTTATTTATTGTAAACTGTGTGTATTTATTTTTTCGAATTAAAAAGTAGCCAATGTCTTTTCTCAGGCTCAGTGTTTCACAACGTGTGGCCCACGTCCCACAGGGGGCAGTTTGATAGTTAAGGGGGGCAATTTAAAAATGAAGATGACACAACCTTAACTCTTTCGATTTGGGTTATTTTAATGCAATGCTAAGTATCGGTGATAAATTTAACAAAAAAGGCAAATTCTTAAAGAACATCTTGTAAATAATTATTAAGTATTATTTCGTTTGACGTTACCAAAATATCAACTGGGTAATTGAAGTAGTCAAGTAAGTTTTTCATTATTTTTTGAAATTTTACTTACGATGTTTTGATAACAATTTCATAGTGATTTATTCCCTAAACTTATCATTTATATTTCTTAACGGAACAAAACAATTTTTAAAGATTAAAAATTATTTATGTTAAGGTGAGGCATGACCTAAAAAATGAGCACTGCTCTAGACTATCTAGGTACTAAATTTCATCTAAATCGATTCAGTATTAACGCGACAGTGTTATTTTACGTCGGTCTTCTATGGGTCGGGTGGTAGTAGCTCGGGCGAGCTGGCTTTTTTTTCTCGAACTGACTACGCTATTGACCTAACGAGGTATTAAGGTCTTAACAGCTTCACCGGACTACTTACGACCCAACGAATTCATGCTGAAACCAGTAATAGCTTCAGCGTGGCTCTACTAATATATTTAAGTATAATTTCATTTCAGGATGCGATCCACGTGCATCATGAGCATTGCAACATCGAGGTCACGAAAATTATCCGCTTAAATATTAACAATCGTGCGCCCAAACGCCGCATTTCTAAGAAACTAGGAAAGTTTATACAAACACGATAGGAACGGGCGCGAACGTTGCTAATAATATTGGTTCCGTATACTTCTATTAAAATACTGACATCGATTCCGTTCATAATATATAGGGACGTAGACGAGGAAACACATACAAAAGCATGACGTCATCTCTAGTGATGCCATGGTTATGGTTCATTAGATCATTTCATCACGACCAATCGAGTAGATAATCTATTTATACATATGATAAGAATGTTATCCTACCATGTCTGTACTTATTAAATTTTTGTGAAAAAAAATGTTCTAGGTATCAGAGAATAAGTAATAAAATATATTTTTATCATTATTAGAAATATCTGTCTCTCTCACTGTTAGAAATATCTGTCTGTTTTTTTGTATGAACATGGATCACTGCTAAAGTACTGTGTTAATAAAACCTCATCAAGATAATCGTATAGCATATTATCGAGTAACATTTAGTTAAAATCGGTTTACTCTATTGTATCATTCTATCACGTTCTTGGAGTATTAATGACGAAGCGCATTTAGTACTACAGAAAAATAAATGGACTTAATACATCTAGATGCTTTTAGTAGTCAAGTGAAGCTGTTAAGGCCTTCCTAGGCCAATAGTTTAGTCGGTTCGAGAAAAAAGAAACAAAATACAAATTATTTTATTAGTTACTTTTTTTTCATTTACTCACGATAAAAGGAAAATTCATACATTTATATAGGAGGACTCTCTTCAGGAAATCGGTTTAATCGAAGAGAGGTATTTTCGTCAACACGCCGACAAGATATTTAAGTTTTTAGACATACTTCGTCAATGAAGTACCTTCTTAAATACGTTTCGCTTGTATTACATTACTTACTTTACATTACTGTTTTTTTTACATTAGGTTCTATGGGGACGGAGTCGCGGGCACAGCTAGTTATGAATAAATTATAAAAGCTACTACATGACAAACTAAAATCCCGCCAAAACTCCTTATTACCTATTTTCAATATGTCCTTTTTAAAGTATTACAATAATAAAATAGAATTAGGTTTTTAACCATTTCACAAGAGACTAGCAGATTAGACTAATGCAAGCGAAGTTGCGGGACATAGGTATATGAAAATAAAACAAGTATAGAAATTATATTTCAGTTTCCACTGTATTCTTCATAAAGGTCTGTTTATAACGCTTGCGGAACCCTAAATTCTAATCGAGAGCGATAATGATAAGCGGCGAAGAGCGACGGTGCTAGTGATGGCTCGTTTGAATAAATAATTAGTTATCTGTTAACAGTAACATTGAGACGTTAACTGGACAAGATTGTTGTGGTTTTGATAATCAAATTTATACGGTCGCTTACATAACTATGCACACACCTACACTGATAAATTCTATTGTTACTAACGCGGCCATTTATTGAAGTGAATCTTTCTTTAGGTGCATCCAGCGGTATTCTCGTCAGAAGATAACATAAAATTATACGGATAATTATAAACTTATAATTTCGCTTGATGACATGCTAGTAAGCGTGACCGAGCGATTTGGGACGTATTGTCACAATATTTATTAAGCCCCATGTGTAGCGGGTTTTAATATCGAAACGCTGTTATATGGTGGATTAATATATCAAATATGGATTATACGGGGTAGGTTTTATTGTTAAAAAATATCTTAAAAGATTTATTACAGGCTTTACAGGTCTATCAGAAAGTGGTGCTATTAAGGATGAATATCAATAGTTTTGAATTAAATATTATTCAAGTTTATGCTCCAACGGAGGCTTCTGACGACGAGGAATTGGAATTGTTCTATAGTACTATTGACAAAGCTATACAGCTCTCGAAAAATAACATCATAGTCATGGGCGACTTTAACGCCAAAATAGGACAAACCAGTCCCAATGAAAACGTCATAGGTAACTACGGCTATGGAGACAGAAACAGTAGAGGCAATAGACTTATCAATTTTGCGTATGAGAATAATTTTGCTATTATGAACACCTTTTAAAAAAAAAAACAACAAACAAAGATGGACTTGGAAATCACCCAACGGTAGAATAAAGAACGAAATAGATTATATTCTAACAAACTTAAACAGAAACATTTACGATATAGAGGTTTCAAACGTCACTTATCCTTCGGATCATAGGCCAGTGAGAGCATTATTAAATATTCTTGCCAAAACAAAGAGTCGTAGAATGTTCGGACAGTGCCCCAGATCCCAGTTAAAAAACGAAGAAGAAAAACAAACATACAAACAAGCACTGAATAGCTACTTAATAAACATGCTAGAGAACTGGAGAGATGAGAACACCATTCAGAATCGCTATGACGATATAACAAACGCAATAAACACCAGCTCACGAGTCTTCACATAATATAAATTCAAGAAAAAACCAAGTATTATCAACACAGACAAAAACGTTAATCTGCAGGAGACAAGAATTACAAAAAACAAAGCCGAAATCAAAAACAATGAAAAATGAACTAAAAGCACTCTACAAACTTATAAGTAAATGTATCAATTTAGACTACAAGGCGCACCGTACAAGAACCATTGAAAAACATCTTAATACTACAAATAGTGTTAAGAAAGCATACAAGGAACTGAGAACACATAAACTATGAATCGAAGGGTTGAGAGACAAAACAAAAAATACTCAAAACAGAACAGAAATACTGATAATAGCAACAGAATTCTACAAGAAACTATACAGTACACCAAATCAATATGCATATGAATTACCAGACACTAATATAGTAGACACGAGCGAAGTAATCGACGAATCCGAAGTGACTCAAAAGATTAAATCACTAAAAATGGACAAAAGTCCAGGCCCCGACATGATCACAAATGAAGTCATAAAGATTGGATGCGAGTTTCTAGCAAAACCGCTAACTCGACTTTTTAACTTGATACTGAACAGCTCATATACTCCTCGTCAATGGTCAGAATCAGATATCATCTTGCTCTACAAAAAAGGAGACCCAAATAACATAAGTAACTACAGACCTATAAGCCTATAACCTTCATTATATAAATTGTTCTCCTCAATAATAGAGAAAAAAAAATAAGAAAAAGCACAGATAAATACCAACCTATTGAACAGGCAGGCTTTAGAAGAGGTTTTTCAACAGTGGACCACATACACTCGCTAGAAATGCTGATAGAAAAATACCAAGAGTTCAAGAAACCACTCTACATTGCCTTCATTGACTATCAAAAAGCATTTGATTCTCTGTTCCACTCGTCGATATGGGAAACTCTACTATTTCAAGAAGTGCCACAAGATTACATAAAAACCCTAAAAAACATCTACGACAACAGTACTAGTAGAGTGAAGCTGGAAACTACAGGACCCCCCATACAAATAAGAAGAGGCGTACGGCAGAGAGACCCACTCTCGCCTACTATCTTCATAGCGGTGCTAGAGTCCATTTTTGACAAGCTAAACTGGGCAAAATTTGGCATAAATATAAATGGAAGTTACTTGAGTCACTTGAGATTTGCCGACGACATGGTCCTGCTATCAGAAAATGCAAATCAATTACAAGTAATGATAAATAGTCTTCATGAGCAAAGTCGAAAAGTGGGCTTGGAAATAAATCTAACAAAAACTAATATCATGACAAACTATATCGCAAAACCTATATATCTTGAAAATTATTCATCTTTAACATATGTTGATGCCTACATTTACCTGGGAAAGCAAGTTTCTTTCAATCAACTAAATAATGAATTAGAAGTAGAAAAAAGAGTTAACATCACTTGGAAAAAGTTCTGGAGCCTTAAAGAAATACTCAAAAGCGACATGAGCATAGTTATAAAAACGATAGTCATGAATACCTGCCTACTTCCCTCATTAACATACGCTTGCCAAAGTTGGAAATTTACTAGAAAAATAAAAAATAAAATCACATCTTGCCAAAGGAGTATGGAAAGAAGCATTCTAAAAATCAAGAAAATCCAAAAGATCCGCCATACTCTTATAAGAAAGAAAACAAAAGCCATTGATGCTCTCAGCTACTCGCAAAAACTAAAATGGCGATGGGCTGGACACATAGCGAGGCTCAACGACAACCGTTGGACCAAAAATACTACATTATGGGCAGGTCCACCAGGACAGAGAAAAAGAGGAAGACCCTATACACGCTGGGCAGACGACATAACAAGAGTAGCAGGTATTCAATGGCTGCGAGTAGCACAAAACAGAGAACACTGGGCATCTCTGGAGGAGGCCTTTACCTTTCATTAGAGAGGGTTCTTGCTATTGTTTTTTTTTTTTAAATTATTATTTTTACAAATGTACCATATTTAGTAAGTAAGTTTAAAATGTTAAAAAAAAATCTATACACACATTGTACTGAAAGAAGAGCAAGAAATAAAAGGCTTTTTTATTTTTATTTTATTTTAATATATCAACGATTGTGACGTCTGGAATTGACGCCCCTCTCTGTGTTGTAAAAACTTCGTTCGTGTGGAATAGTTATTTTGGGCTAAGGCTAATATGCAGTGGAAGCTCTCAAGAGGAAAGAAACCCGCTTTTTAAACATTCTTCATTGGTGCTCCGTTCCTATTGGTTTTAGCGTGATTACCTATAACCATCCTCGATAAATGAGCTATATAACATTTAATTTGAAATTGATTTCTTCAAATCATGCCAGTAGTTCGTGAGATTACCCCCTACAACGTCACGACGTCACAAACTCACAACGTCACAAACTTTAGCTCTTTATAATGTTAGTATAGATGAAGAGATAAACCAGATCGGGATTATTGCCAGTTCTTCTCGATGACTAGATTCTTAATCCCATGGTAGCTTTGATGTTTATAAGCGCCTTGACTAAAGTATTTTTAATACATATGTTAAATTTATAAAGATATGGTAAAAAATGGCTAGAATACAATCATAATTGTCAAGTAAGTTTGAAAAAATCGCACCATTTTAGAGCTATTTAGGCGCGAGATGCATAAAGCGTTAAGAGTTGCTCGAAAATATCTATGATGTCATCATTTTGAGAAACGCAAACGCAAGCGAAGTTGCTAGCGATTGCTAGTAAAAAATGTAGGTTATTGTGATCCTAGATTTATGTTGTAACTAGCGTCAAGGCTTCAAAATGTTAACATACAAATGAAACAGATGTTATATAGGTTTTGTAGGTGGTAGAGCCCCGCCGAAGCTATTTTTGGGTAGGTGGTAGAGCCCCGCCGAAGCTATTTTTGGGTAGGTGGTAGAGCCCCGCTGAAGCTATTTTTGGGTAGGTGGTAGAGCCCCGCTGAAGCTATTTTTGGGTAGGTGGTAGAGCCCCGCTGAAGCTATTTTTGGGTAGGCGGTAGAGCCCCGCTGAAGCTATTTTTGGGTAGGTGGTAGAGCCCCGCTGAAGCTATTTTTGGGTAGGTGGCAGAGCCCCGCTGAAGCTATTTTTGGGTAGGGGGTAGAACCCCGCTGAAGCTATTTTTGGGTAGGTGGTAGAGCCCCGCTGAAGCTATTTTTGGGTAGGTGGTAGAGCCCCGCTGAAGCTATTTTTGG
>JACEII010000043.1:4003485-4025256 GCA_014332785.1 Antheraea mylitta | reverse complement strand
GATGTATCATGTTGCGATAGTATGCTATCACAAATACAGATCATTCAGGAATTCCTATTAACTGAACCAATTTAAGTACTTTTCCCTAGATTTGACCTGAAAAAACTGAATCAAAAAATTCTTTGTTCAGTTTAGAGCCTAAAAAAGCGCTTACGAACGTCAAAAGTACCACCGGATTGGAAATATAACTGCTGCTATCATCCTCAGTCTTCCACAGCTTAATATCTTATGGTATTTTGTTGTGGGGGACAGCAGCTGAGGTGGATACCATATTCCTACTACAAAAACGGGCAGTTCGAGCAATCTATAAATTGGGTCCTCACGAATCATTAAATCTGCCCTCCCGATATATTTTTGAGAATTTGATATACGTCCGCAAAAACTTACATAATTTGGATTTAGTAAAAGACCAATATAATGTTAATAGAAATAATAACAAACTGGTCACTCCATGTTTTAGGTTGATGAAGACCAAAAATAGTTTTTTAGATGATGGTGATAGATTTTATAACAAAGTAACAAAACACATTACCGACTTGCCAGATAATAAGTTCAAGTGTAATTTCAAGCGAGTCTTAATTCATAAGGGCTATTTTTTACAGGGTACATCAATATGTGAACGATGGCGACGTCTGGAAGTGAGGCTTCTCTCTGTGCATCCACCAAAAACGAATGTAACCTTATATGTTTACTATGTTGTAATTATATTTAAAAGATGTATTATGTAAAGATCAACCAAATCGAGTTTCTTGCCGGTTTATATTCCGAACCGGTGGTAGTTTTGACGATCAGAGATGCCTTTTCAGGGCCTAAATTGTATAAAGAGTATTTTGATTTTGATTTGACATCGAGAAGAACTGGCAAGAAGTCGATCTTGTTTATTATTTTAACACATACACACACATATATATACACTTACTCCGCGTGGAATAGTTACTTTGGGAAAAAGGAAAAAAAAAACGATTTTGAAACATTCTGCATCGGTACTCTGCTCCTATTGGTCTTGGTGTAAAGATATACCCTATAAACTTTCTCGATAAGTGAACTATCTGACACTGAAATCATTTTTCAATTCGGACAAGTAGTTTCTGAGATTGACAAATTCAAGCAAACAAACTCTTCAGCTTTATAATATTTGTATAGATTTACAATTCATTACTCGTTACAATCGTTTTTAGTGGATGCACAGAGAGGAGTCAATTCCAGACATCACCATCGTTCACATATTGATCCACTCTATACTAACATTTTGACACCAAAGCCCGCTTGACATAGCTCTTAAATGTACAGTCCATCAAATCGGTAATAAGTTTTGGGACTTTTTTGCAACTTTTTTAGGTTACTTTTTTAGGTTAGCTAAGATAGGTCGCGATTTTGCTTGCAACAGGCAACAGCCAAGCCGAGATGTGCCGTACACCCTTGAGCTGGTTACCAAAATAAAATCGGCTGAGTGCCTTAACCGCTCGCCTTAGTGGTCCGGTGAAGCTGTTAAGACCTTGCTGGGTCAATAGCGTAGTCATTTCGAAAAAAAAGCAACTTTTTTTGTAATAGTGTTACTATTACATAAAAACTATTATTGGTATTACTGATTCCGAAAATGGGAGTTGGGATGACCAGTTTGTCACAGTGTCAAGTATGTAATGATCATGCTGGTCTTTTACATAATCAAGTTTTGAAAATTTTTGTGGACATGCATTAAATTATCATGAACTAGCGAGCCCAGCGATCGTTGTCCCGTCCTGAAAAAAAAACCATGACAATTTATATACTTAATAAACCTTCCTAATGAATCATTTTATTAACTGGTGAAAACCGCATAAAAATTCGTTTAGTAGTTTTTGAGTTTATCGTGAACAAACAGACAGACAGACGTGGCAGAGGACTTTGGTTTGTAATACGTAGAGACGTATTGGGTGGGTAGATGTCAAAAGGTTTTAATTTAAATAGTATTGTGATATCTAATACCTTTAAACGAGCAATTCTTGTATATTTTTATATTTGTATATATTCAGGATCTCGGAAACGGCGTCTTCTATTTCCGTGAAACTTAGTATGTAGGTAGTTTTGGGGACGATAGATCGATCTAGCTAGATTTTATTCATAGAAAACTTTTTTAACTGAGATCTCAGGCAATGAAAAAATATAGCTAAATAATGAAGGCAAATTTCACCGCCGCTGTCAAAACAAAAATAGATCAGATGGATACCGGTTGCTTCGAAAATTCGTGTAATCCCAGTTCGAATCCAAGTGTATATATATTTATTTATTAAAAAAAAAGATAATTTTGTAAGGCAAACCTAAGATTTTATTTTAAAAATGTTTTCTAAAGCACCGAGCTAAGCTCGATCGCCCAGGTTCTAGTATCATATGCTAGCTGTTACCTGCAACTTGATCGGCGTGGAATTTAGCAAAAAAAATTGTTTAATGTACATACGCACGGAGCGCGCGCGCTATTTAACACTGTCTCTTTAGCAAACTTTATTTTTGTAAAATAAAATTAGACATAGTTGGTTTTTATAATATCAGTTATCTACTAATGAAAGTTCCGTTCATATTGATTCAACCGTTTTGTAGACAAGTGAAACAACAGACAAACGGATTTTTTTTCCACGTGATAACGTCTTATAAATCGGTGTACGTCGGCTGTACGCACGGATGAGCATGACTCATTGTCACGTTCCACCTGAGCCGAGCGTGCAAGCGCGAGCGCGGAGCAAGCGATGAAGAGGCGCGATCGGCTTAAGCGTTCGACTTGTGACGCATATGATTAATTAATTTTTAAGATTCAATAATTGAAATTAAAAAAAACTTTTTTTTTCTTTTTTTTATTGAGGGTTTGTTCAAAGACAACACGCTCATCCATACTACGAATAATCACCAATTACAAAACAACTTACAAGTATATATCTTACTAACTACTAACAAAAAAGCTAAATTGAAAAACAGAATATTATAATCACTTTCTTGCCCTTAGAATTAACGAATGCAAGTAAATATTAATTTATAAAAAAAAATGTAATTTTTAATCAACTCCTTGTTTGTGTTATACTAAATAATGATAATGCAGTAATAATAATTCAATTCAGAAGTATGCAATTTTGTTCAATGTTTTCTTTACGACGCGACGTTGTTACATAAAATTGTTGTCCGTAAACCGAGTTTACAGACAACCGATTTTTTATGTACATATCCATAATCATATCCATTCACTAAGAAGTTGTTATCTTGACAATATTATCAGGCATGTCAATTTAATTGTATGTGCAGATTATCATTGCAATTTTTTTTACTAAATCTTATTTGAACTGAGTTCGTTGTTTATAGTCCTTTGTACTTCCAAGTTTGTCACACACCCGTTTTATAATGTCTAATGAATGCAAAAATATCACATGATACCACGAATAAGCAATAAACGCCATTGCCAGAAAGAGATTAAAGTATATAGAACAACATAAACCTTCCTTCCACTAGCTGACTTGTCACGTTCTCACAGAAGATAGAGCAATTATTTAAAAAAAAAATTATACAACATCCTTGTTACTACAGCCTAAAAGGCGTTGTAAAATAAAAAAATCAATACAGTCCGTATAGGGTATAATAATATAGTACCTGGTCGACAGAGGCTAGCTCGGTTTTTTAAAAAACGTTTTCAAATGAGAACAAGCTGTTAGGTTTGCCTTACAAAACTATCATTTTTCACAAAAAAAAATATATACACTCGGATTCGAACTGAGGTTACATGGATTTTCAAGGCATCCGACTTCCATCTGAGCTATTTATGTTTTGACAGCGGCGGTGAAAACCTTCATATTCTAGCTATATTTTTTCATTGCCTGAAATCTCAGTTAAAAAAAAAAATCTATGAATAAAATATAGCTAGATCGATTCATCTTCCTCGAAACTACGTACATACTAAGTTTCTCGGAAATTGACGACGTCGTTTACGAGACCCTGAACATATACAAATATAAAAATATACAAGAATTGCTCATTTAAAGGTATTAGATAGATTAAAGGTATTAGATTGATAGATTGATAATTAGATAACTCAGGGCGGAGATAAAATGACCCTCATGTGAAAGAGTGACGGCACGTTTGTATAGAAGTCACAAGTTTTTGAAAATAAACTAGTTGTATACATCTATTGAATATTTCCATCAGTTAAGATATTTTTTCTCATCGACGCCATAAGTAGACAATTACTTGACAATTGGCAACTAAATGTATAAGTTTTCACTCGAGCTTTTGGAGGAACCTTAGAATTTTACGTATAGGATATTATATTTTATTCATAATCTTGTATAATTTAACTTGTGGCGTTCCGCCCTTCCTTAATATTATTTTTAATGTTATATGTATAAGTTAATGCTTAATTTTAATATTAAATATTAATCCTTACCATATAAGACCGGCAACACTGAAATAAAAATGTGTAAACCCACGCGTCACCCAGACAACTGTCACTTGCCACTTGGCGTGACTGATCCATCGCCCGGGACGCGTAGCGACGCTAGTATAAGATTGCTTTTATGTATCCAGTATTGTATTTTTTTGTTTGCATTATAACTTGTGTTACACCTATATTAAAAGAGCAGTATATATCGTATGTTCGGCATTTTATTTAACTCCACCGGAAACAAGAACCGACACAAACCCTCGGGGCAACCAAACGCCAAAATCTCTTCTATATTTTGTAATATTGTTGGTGTTTTACGTAATATGGTTTGGTTATTGTGCACAAGTGAAGTGGATGGGTAATAATAGTACGGAAAATGGATTCTGACTTGCCACAAAAACTCCCCGGAAAGTTCTAACAACAGGTCCACCATCTTGTTAGACATTGAAACGGTTACAAGAGATTTATAATATTAAAATTGGTTTCCATAAATAGAATAAATAAAAATAAGTTTTCGCTACTCAACTATACAAAAATTAAAGGTCTTCACTCCATCATAAGGATATCCATGATTACATGTCTCAAAGGCTTAATAATATAATTTCCGGAGCTGAAGGTCGGACGTGGTCATGTCGTGAATTTAAATCCGCTAAAATATTCAAAATCGCGTTTATAATCTAAACACATACAAGTAATAAACATTCGGTCTCTTTAAGCACTGGCTTTTGTAACCTCCGTCGATGTTTTTTTTTGGCAACCAATTGTCTAGTAGATTGCCATCGTCGAGAAGGTAATGATATTTCAAGTATCTTGTAATCGTTTCAATGTTCTAACTCTTGCGCGATACAGTGACACAAAAATTTACATTACTGCTATAACTCTACACGATTACCCCCACACACGTGCACGTCTACACGCTTACACATGGAAGTGTAAGGGTTTTATTTTTTTCCCTTATCAAACTGAAAAAACTCTAATATTCCGATTATAAATATATGGAGGGGTTGTTGAGGTGTGTATGCTTGGTACACATATGCGTCTCAACAACTCAAACATATATGAATAGTTAGTTAGGTTAGCTGCGAGTTTGCATGTAACAGGCAAAAGCCAAGCCGAGGTGTGCCGTGCACCCTTGAGCTAGATGCCCAAATAAAATCGGCTGAGTGCCTTAAGCGCTCGCCTTAGTAGTTCGGTGAAGCTGTTAAGACCTTGCTAGGTCAATAGGGTAGTCAGTTCGAAAAAAAAAAAAAAAAAAACAATGATCTAACAAGAAGGTGGCCGTTTTTTTAGAACTTTCCAGGGAGTTTTTGTGGCAAGTCGGAATTCATGTTCCGTGGTAATATTTTTATACCATCTATTTCAACACTCAACTTACACTCATCAAAAAAGTTTAAGCAACATGTACTAATTTAAATTTTAGGATGGGTCTTCACATTATAACGTTGTATTTTATTTTTAAAATAATATCTTTAGGGTTCTATCATGTAAAAATAACAGATGTTGTCTTTATAAGTTTTTTTAATAACAGAAATTAACAATATTAAAATATACTGTAGAAACTAAGATATATAAGAAACTAAACCTTTTTTTACAAAATGAAATTTCTAAAGAAAAAGTATTTATTGTGAAAGAATAGAGCAATTTAATACAAAGTATGGTCTCCTGTGTTATTCAGAACTTGTCGGCAACGATTATTCATTGAATTAATGAGACTGTGTATGTCATCTTGCGGTATTCGCTCCTAATGGAATTGTAGCAAATCCTTCAGCTGTTGGGTTGTTGTCGCTCCGTCCAAGTCCTTCAAAACACGTCTCTGTAGCATGTCCCATGCGTGCTCGATGGGGTTGAGAACTGGCGATTATGCAGACCAGGGCAATACCCGGATGTTCTCCGTTGCAAAGTATTCACTGGTTCGCCGAGCTGTATGTGAACGCGCATTGTCATGCATTAACCTAAAATCGGAGCCAAAGGTTTGTGCAAGTGGGTAGAAATAAGGTCTGAGAATATCCTCAGTGTAATTTTCAGCATTCATGTTTCCATTTACAAAAACGAGCTCAGTTCGCCTGTTCTTCATAATACCCGCCCATAACATAACTGTTGAGCCGCTGTATGGATGAACTTCCTGAACGCACCTGAGCCTTTCAGTATTTCCGGGCCGACGATACACTCGCACCCTTCTTGTATCAGGCTTAAACCCGAATCGCGACTCATCGGAAAACATAATTTTATCCCATTGTTCCTGGGTCCATGTTATGCGTTCTCTACACCATTCATATCGACGAGCGCGATTCCCGTGACGTATCGGTGGGCACCTGATTGGGCGTCGAGCTCGTAGGCCGTACTCATGCAGTCGATTTCGCACAGTTTGACGACTTACATCAACACCACTTGAAATTTGTAGCCTCAAACTTATCTCTCGAGCGGTTAACATCGGCTGGCGTCTTGCAGTCAGTTGTATGTACCGGTCTTGCCGAGTGGTTGTACTCCTTTTACGGCCTGGATGCTGTTCAGCGGGTTCTCCTGTATTATTGTAGCGCTGCCAAAGACGACAAATAACTATGAATGCCAAAATGTCGAGATACCTGAGATTGATTACTTCCCGCTTGCAACATCCCTACAGCACTTTGTATTTCATCTGCCATCAAATGACGTCGCTTCATGATGTAAAGAATATCTAACAATTCAATTTTGTCGCTAACTTTATTTAAATGGTTGGTAAAATTATAAAATCAAGACTAAACGTAGCAATTAAAAAGCACTTAAATTCAAACAATTTCGCAGTCATTTGAATTTTATGAAAAAACAAAACATAATCAAATTTTTTTACAACCAGCCAGTATGTCATCGATAACAAAAAAGTTTACGTACCTACGCATTTTGTTTGAGTAAATACTTAGAAATTAATTAATATAAATTATAAAATTTGTAATATCACGCATGTTGCTTAGACTTTTTTGATGTGTGTATAAACACAAGCGGTGTTATTACGAAAAAGTTAAACACGTGTTGAACGCTTGCTTTAAAAAGGTTACGTTTTAGATGTATCGCGCTCGCGGTATGTTTCGCCATCTTGCTTATCTGTTGTCTCGCTTTGGTTACATTAGGTTACACTTGCTAACAAAGGATAACGCAAACTTGCCTCGGGTGAGCGCGGTGCATTTCGTACGAAACTTTTTTTAAACCAAGTATTTAACATTTTTGTAATAGCACCGAAAGAGTTCATAATATAAAAACCATTTTTATCACGAATACCAACAGCAGATAATCATTCATTACCATATCACTTAAAATCACATGTAAATACATATGTATATGAATATATTTTCTTGTCTCCACTTGAGACTTGACAGACAATTAGCAACCAACTTCATAATGTCGCTTTTAGGTGTCGGTGTAGGCCCGCATCCTAACAATTCACTTTCATTTTTTTTTTCTAAACGCAGCAAAAGAAGTATAACCTCAATATTCTCGTTTAATTTTACCTGAAGCTCGGCATAAAATATTAAAACGAATTACAAAATCATTTAAATAAAAATATTGCAATATAGAGTTAAGATGCGCAAAGCTATAACAAGCGAAACAGGTATTAGAAAAAAAATTATAAAATATATATGTATTATAGGAGGCAAACGAACAGATGGGTCACCAGATGTTAAGTAATCACCACCGTCCATAGACACTTGCAACACCAAGGGAGTCGCAAGTGCGTAGCCAGCCTTTATTGGGGGGGGGAGGGGGAGACAAGACGAGAAGACGGAATGGGAAGCAGGGTAGGTGGGTCTTCGGCACTCTCACTGACCGAACGAATTGCAACAATGCAAGCACTGTTACTTGACGTCAGTTTTCTGTGATAGGGTAGTTCTACCCCGGTCGAACCGACCCATTCATGCTGAAACTAGTAATAGCTTCAGCTTGGTTCTACCACATACAAGATTACATGGTTTAATTACAATATTCTCCTTTAAAACTCAGCTCCTTTTTAATTCTTCGTCTCCTTTCCATAACCGAACTACGCGCGCTTGGCTTCGGAGCCATAGTTTTACGGTAAATCCTATCTGGACACGAACTAAAGATCGCAACTTCATATCTTTGCCGTAACGTGAAGCTGTGGAACAATCTCCCGGTCAGTGTGTTCCCTCCTTCCTATAACATGGAGTCCTTCAAGCGTAACGTGAAGAGACATTTCCGGAGGCCGGCATGACAGCGGCGACTGGCGAGGAATGGCGTGTCTCCTGGTAGTCGCCATTGTTTTTGGACTGTACTGTGCTCACCATCAGGCACAGTGGAGTCACTTTGCTGTGCTACAAAAAAAAGCTCATATATCATCCAAAATATAAAGGAAGGTTCCACGTCGTGGAAAGCACGACATAATGCATTGATAATCCTAAATGACTAATATTTGTGGAGTGTAACAACACTGTTAAAAACAGACAGAAAGCGATTTTAATAAAGTTTTTTATCTCATAGATTCTATAGCATTGAATAACCCGTTTTAAAACTATAACGAGCTAAAGTATTTCATAATATCAATTAGACGACTTAAATTCAAACCAAAAACGATCGATCAATAACGCAATAAAATGAAATCACTCAAATAGATATGGCATTATAGTTTACGACCACGCCGAATATAGTAAAGAAAAAAAATCATAGGTAAAGGAAAAAACCTCATAAAGCTTTATCTAATGGAAATTATTGTAAAACGCCTACATTTCTGACAATTTTAATATGTTAAAAACGGCCGAGTCGCCAAGGTTAACCGGTGTTACATCAGAAACCATGAAAGGCATTGTTTGTATTACATTTGCGAATATATGTTAACGTTTTATAGAATAGTACTAATAACTACAATAAACAGAACATACTGACACAAATAATATGCTTCACGTGGGATTCTGTTAATTTTGGAGGCCGACTAGCAATAAAATTTGCGGTATGAATACTGATTAGATATTAAAACGGCCGGCGTGCGTTGCTAACTTATTTTTTGGTTAGTTACCTTCGATATATGTGAGTGTGTCACACTATAAAGTCTACATTTTATTTTATTTTTGCAAACCGATCTTATAGTAAATTATTACTGCAATTGTCGAATATGTAGGTAACAATATAACAAGTATCTTATGATATGTTCAATGTTGTAACAAGATGGCGACTCCCTTGTTAGAACTTTCCAGAAACTTTTTGTAGCAAGTCCCAAATCCATGCTCCGTGTTATTATTTTCCATCCACTTCACTTGTGCACAATATCCGAATATATTATGTAAAACACCAACAATATTACAAAAACTTTTAAACCATACATGTATGGTTAGCTTAATTCATATGGTTAGTTTGGTTCGATTCAACTTGTTGTATTCAAGGCAATAGCCCAAGCCGAGGTTCGATCACTCTAACTTCCTTGAGCTGGTTGTAATTCAACTAACTGCACTAAGCGCTCGCCCTAAAAGCCCGGTGAAGCTATGAAGGCGCGTCAACGCAACAGCGGTCAGTCAGTTTGAAAAATAAAGAGCCGCACCGCTTTATGTGCCAGATTAAAGATTAAAAATAAGAGTGAGTCACACGCGTTTATTATTCAGCTACTATATTGTCTGTTTTTAGTTATTATGGTTATTTTATTATTCTAGTAATAACTACATTTTATTGTGTATTTGTTTTCATTTTTAATAATTCGCAAGTATACATATGTATGCATATGTCAGCTTAATCATATTGAAAAGGTTTTAATAAATTAACTGTCAAAGCGTTTACAAGATTACACAATCGTATAATGATTATACTGCCACATTCCTATTATTTACACAATAGGTACACAATTTTGGGGTGTAAGGAGTATCGCGTAACATCTTAAGACTTGAGACACCCAAGCCAACTTCACCTGCACGTGGTGCACCCTGCTGAATAACGAACGAGGCAATGGCGAAAGCGGGGTGGTAGGGTTTTACAGCCTCACTGAGTCGCAACCACCATGTATATGGCGAAAAAGCCCGTCATAGTGACTCGCTTCTGCGCATCGCGTTTCGGGATCAGCCTGTGCATATCCAGTACCGGGCGACTTTCGTCAATATGGCCGGCATGACAGCGGCGATCGGCGATGGATAATCTGTCTCTCGGTGGTTGCCGATGGTTTTGGATTGTACTATGCTTAACATCAGGCGTAGTGCAGTCACTATGTCGTGCTTCAATAAAAAAAGGTAAATATCTACTTTATTATTATTTTGTTATTATTATTTGGTAAAAGCACACTGGCAGCTAATTAGCTGTTGCGTGTGTATAACATAATTTGAAGATATCTTCCTTGTCCAAATTATTCTTGAAAGAACTTGGTTGGAGTCATCACAACTTTCTCTGGCAGTTTATTCCATGCTGCAACCACTCTGTTAGGCAAGAAGTACTTCATTTACATACTTTTCGCTAAGGTTTCACATAGTTTTAAAGGATGACCTCGTAGGTGTTTATTGTCATTCAGCTTGTAAATATCTTTAAGGCTGGGCACATCGTAATAATCAGTGAGGGTTTTATAACTTTCGATTAACCTGCCTCTTCGTCTACGCTGTTCTAGTGTGACCAAGGTTTTTAAGACGCTTTTCGTAGGGTAAGTTACGTATTGCATACACCATCTTGGTGGCCTTTGTCTGTACATTTTCTTTGAGTTTGATATCTTTTTTGAAGTAAGGATCCCAGATAATATAAGCATGTTCAAGTAGAGGTCTTATATAGGTTTTGTACTTGTATCATAATTATTAATGTATCATATTATATTGCACGAATAATATCGAAACAAAGAACAATAAATGTGAATTAGATATAAATTCCTATAATAATATTTAGAATTTGTTTTGCAATAAAATCTTGACCATAGTATGCGTAAATCCGAACTTAAAACTATATTCAGAGCCACAAAAAGTTTGACGTGCACTATACATACCTATTATGGTACTGTTGCGTTCGAATGCCGGTAATCTAAACTAAAACGAATATACTAATACTAATTCTAATACTGATCCTGATACTGATACTGATACTGATACTGATCCTGATACTGATACTGATCCTGATACTGATACTGATACAGATATTGATACTGATACTTATACTGATACTAATACTAATTACTAGCTAGTAATCTATACTAATATATAAAGCTGAAGAGTTTATTTGTTTGGTTGAACGCGATAATCTCAAGAACTACTGATACGATTTGAAAAGCTTTTAGCGTTAGATAGCTCATTTATCGAGGATGACTATAGGCTACATATCATCACGTTAAAATTAGTAGGAGCTGAGCACTAATGAAAAATGTTTCAAAATTGGGCTATTTTGGAAGCTTCCACTGTGTGTTAATGTCAGTATTATATGCGTTGCCATGGTAACGCGATAACATTCTATCGCAAATATGTTGATGGTCTATTTTGTGTTCCTACTCAAAAAGTTTATTCTACGTTAGTTTTGTTTCCAATTTTTAATTATACGTGGTACGTTTATATTGCAAGCATTCCCAAAATTTATTTTGTGTTGTTATTGAAATAGTTTAGTAGTAATAATATTCGTCCAATAAGACTGGCGAAGAAATTGATCCATACTGCCAATTCTGAAGTTGTCAATATAGGTAGTTATTATGTATTCTTTAGCCAGTTTTCTTTTATGTCCAAGTTAATGAAAAGGTATAAGCGCCAAATCCTCTATATAATATTTAGTAAATTTTTATCTTCTTAATTTTCAAGACCACAGAATTCATGCGTCGTGGTATTATTTTTCATTCATTTCACTTATGCACAATAAACGAACCATATTACATAAAACGCCGCCAGTTTCACATAACATAGAGTCAAATAACACAAGATTATGAATAAAATATAAAATCCACTGCATGACAGACTGAAATCCCGCCAACAACTCCTCAAAAAGTTTATTATACGTTAGTTTTGTTCCCAATTTTTGATTTGTGATATATTACGTATTATAAAAGTAAAGTGAGTGTATGTTATATTAAAATAAATAATTTTTGGTGAATACATACATCTGTGATGCTACAAATATCAATTTTTTTTTTCTGTCGATATGTCTGTTTTTTTATTTGTTCCGGGTAATCTCCGAGACGGCTGGATCTATTTGAACGGTCTTTTTTTCTTAGAAATGACTACAATATCGATCTAGCAAGGTCTTAATAGTTTCACCGGACTACAAGTAATATTTGAAAGGGAATTTTACGGGCAAAGAAGTAACTAATTAGCTGTTTTATTTTAAGCTAGTGGGTTCAGTAGACGTTGCCCGCCCTGATAATAAGGCAAACTATACCTAAACCTTGTCTTGAAATTAATCAAAACTATGTTGTTAACTGTTAACGTGTGACGTGCGCTGTACTGGACTCCCAGAATAAATATAATTGAAAGTCATATCTTTATATGTGATTTAAATTATAGCAAGGTATAATAATAACTTAATTATATCGAAACTATGGGCATATTATATCTATATAATAAAAGATCTATGAAGACAAGATGTTCAATAATGTTTAACTTAATATTTTCATTACTTTCTTATATAGTGTAAGTGAGCACTGAGGGTGATATATAATAGATTAAAGTTCCAGTTTGGAGTTTTTGGCGGGATTTTAGTCTGTCATGTAGTGGATTTTATATTTTATTCATAATCTTGTGTTATTTGACTATATATTGTGTAAATTTGGTGGTGTTTTACGTAATATAGTTAGTTTATTATGCATAAGTGAAGTGAATGGAAAATAATAACACGGAGCATGAAATTCTGAGATGCCACAAAAACTCCCTGGAAGGTTCTAGCAAGGGATCTACCATCTTGTTAGAATATGGTTTCACACGATGCTTAATATTGGAATGATCACACGAAGTTTGTGATATTATTGACTACGTGACAATGGCAGTAATAATCGGAAAGATTGATTGCCAAAAATAAAGTTAAAAAAAAAAAAAAGTTCCAGTTATGTGGCTGATGATAAATCCCATCCCATTCGATTTACTATTAGTATTCACATGTACACGTTACCTGTTACAGTAGATGATGTGCGTGTGATACTAACAAATATTTTTGAAAGATTATTATTGTAATTTACATTAGATGTGTGATCACAATTTTAAATTTATTTTATATATTCAAGAACGCGTGCGAAGCTGCGGGTGACAGCCAGTTTTATTATATAGTTTATGGTATGTATTGTAAATCTATGCCGACAACATTGTATTGTACCAGCATAGAATGTAGGGATGCGATATCGTTTTTTAAAAACATCGAAAGTGAAAAGTCGTTGCTTATAATTGACATATGTCAATATATAGAAAAAAAAGAAAAAGAAATATGACGACAATGTATATTTAAAACCAGGTGTAACTTTATTTTACGAAATAGAATTTAAAAAGCAACAATTTAGTCAACCTTATTTATATATTATGTATTATATATCGGTTCTTTACGCAGTTAATCGTAGCCTGTTTCTAAAATTAATCATAAATAATACAATATACAATAAATGGCGCTTTAGACATGAAACATCGTTTATAAAAAGCGATGTATCGTTAATGTTAAGAGTTTCAACACAAATATTAAAATATGTTGAAACATCGTAGTTAATTTTTAAAATATCATTTTCTGTTTCACATAAATATATTTGGATTAGCAATATAAAGAGAGAATATGTATCATTCGTATTCTTACGTGTGACTGAGGAAGCGAGTGGGTAGGAAATTCATTAGGTGTCGCGACATACAACGAAACATCGTTTATACAGAGTAATGTATCGTCAGTGTCAAGGATTTCAACAAAAATATTAAACCGCCATAAAGGCAACAATCATAGTTATAAAACCCATCTAAAATAGTTAGTTAAAATATTAACAACAGTTGCATATAGTTACGATTTTTTAAATAACTAGTAAAATAAGCGAAATCCGAAAAAAAGGTGAGGACCAAGAATCGGCAGCAAAATAAAACATAAATATTAAAATATGTTAAAACAGCGATTATTATTATGAACGATAGATCGGTGTTTTAAAACACTGATGAATCGTTTGTTTCGTTACGTGTGACTGAGAAAGCGCATGGGTAGAATATACAATAGATGTAGTTATACATTACAAAACATCGTTCATACAGAGTGATATATCGTCGATGTTAGGAGTTTGAACATTGATGTTTATGAATAATACTTCGATGTTTTAAAATATCGATGTATCGTTGCATCCCTAAAGGTATTTCACATTTGACAGTTTTTTTCTACAACTTTTGTTATGAATTATATATCAATATTTTGTTTTATAAACAAAAAACGATTTCTAAATAAATATCGATATATGATAAGCCATGAATAAATTATGAAGCAGCCTTTAAAAAGCTACTAGATTTAAATTTATAAGTAAAAAAATGGAGAACGTTGATATTACGAAAATATGCTACGGATGTCTAAAGGGTGTAAATGAAAGCAAATTGTGCAAATTTAATATTGACAACGGACCACTACATAGTGTTTTCCAGGTGAAATGTTTGAATAACTTATTAGTGTATTCTGACAACGATATTTACTTTAATTTTATCTTATTTCGTTGGTTGGTGTTGTATATAATTTTTGTGAATTAAATACTGTGTTTAAATTATTTAATCTACGACACTAACATAACGACTGAAACAAACATTTAATTTGTAAGCGACCACTTCACCTGTGTAGGTGTAAGTTACAGAAAGGGGTCCATTACCTCTTTATAATATTAGTACAGATAGAAACAATTTACATATATAATGAAAAACTAGATATTTGCTTCGTTCATTTCGAATACTTGGTAAAAATTTAGCAAACTTATAAGTGATCTAACTATAAAAAATATGGAACCTCGACTCAGTGATATTTGAGTCATTTTTTAATTAATAAAAAGGATTGCCTATTGTATAGGTAGGAATAGTAGGCATTATAGAATATGCTTGAATAAGTGATAACATATGTCATTATTTATTGCATCAATTTTTGTGGTTATATTTTGTACCCAACTAGTCAATTCCTTACACTAAGTAATCAAATCAAAAATATCTTATTCAGTTTAGGCATTAATAGGGAACTTATGGACGTCAAAACGATCACCGGTTCAGAAAACAATCCAGTCATTAAGAGGAACTGGCAAGAAACACGATCATACAATCATCTTTAGTGGATGGACAAAGGAGTCAATCCTAGACATCACTATCATTAAAATATTGATCCACTCTGTAATAACGTTTGATACCAAAACCAGCATGATGTGGTGTTTAAACACACAGTCTGGCACTTGATTCTAAAACCTAACACTATTATTTAAAAAATGATTACTGGTGTTGCTAAGACTGAAACACGGGACAACCAGTTTGTTACAGTTTTTAGTATTTAAATTATACAGTTATTTTACTAAATACAGTTTTTGTAGTTTTTACAGACATACATTAAATTATCAAGAATATATTGGGAGGGTAGAGTTAAGATACAGAATTCCTGAACATTTGTTTTTATTTATTATATATTGCATGAACTGCCCATTTTTGTAATAAAAATATGGTATCTACCTCAGCAGCCATCCCCTACAGCAGAATGCCATTGAGTCTAATCTTACTAAACATCCTAAAGCAATTATAATCATTGTTGTTAATGCCTTATACCAGGGCTTGTTAAAATATGGGTCACAACCCCAGTGGGGTCGCTTAGCAAAATTCTGCAGTCGCAAGAGATTTGAATGTTGAAGGTTTTGAGCTTGAAGGTTTCAAAACAAATTCTTAAACTATATATTTTCATATGTATATGTATATTGTTACCTAATAAATAAATCATCAAAAAATATTAATTTATTTTTCTATTTGTATGGGGTCCTCAAGAAACTTACTATCATAAATGGGGTTGTGAATGACAAAAGTTTAAGAAGCCCTGCCTTATACATATCTTCTACCTCAAAGTCAGTTAACATCAAATATTAAGTACTATAAATGTAATATAGTTAAGTGTTAAAATATGTTTGAATATGCATTTTTTTTTTTATAAGTTTGTAGCTAAAAAAAATCTTAGCTTTACATTCAAACCTTTTATAGCTCCTACACCTTATCATAATATATTAAATTACATTTCCAGATTAATATGATCAATCTATGCTGTCTATGTAAGAGGTCAGCAGAGAAAGTATCAACATTCATTCAAAATGTACAAAGTAATCAGTTGTTGTTGGAAAATATTCATGTTGTAAGTAAATTACTCAGTTTCTTAAAGTAAATGTATGAATAGTTCAGTCATAAATGCTAAAATGTCAATGCTCTAAGTTTTTCTTGTTTGTCTGTAAATTATTTTGAATTGAATTAACAATAGATTTTGGTGCTTTTGTGTTAAATGGACTGGGCTCGCTGACTGCACCCACTGTCGGTTAACATTATCTTTTTACGCAAGTATAACCTAACCAAACCGAGATGAAACTGTTTTGTTTTAACATAAAAATCATCAAGTTGGTAAAGCGGACTCTGGCAACAAGTCAGGGAAACGTTAGGAAAAAGAAGAAAACTAATGATTGTTCATGGTATGATCATGAATATCTCAATAACTATGTTTTTCCGCAGGCTGGTGAAATCACCCCTTTCCCTCGCTGCTCCCATCCTCCCTGAACCTTTATATCAAGATGTAATTTTCAAATAAAACTCTTCAAAATAGTGCTAGCTCTTTTACCTAGGTTTGATTAGGTTAGGTTAGATTTGCGAAAAGAGACAACGTGATCAAGCCACAGTAGCTGCCGGTGTACACTGTGCGATTAAGGGGTAATGCCACTGTAAATTTTTTTTAAAATTGATTTTTTTTTTATTGGCTTAAAAAATAGTTTAAACCCTTTAGAATAAGAAAAAAAAAGGTCCCGTGCGAGAACAATTTTTTTTCCGTAGGAAATAGAGGTCGCCGCCAAGCGCGTCAAAACTTACTCCGAAACGACTACCTGCGGCAAACATAACGGTGAAAAGGGACGGCACAATAGGCCCCCCTCTATTGCTCCCAACTGCCTGTATTGTTGTGCCACGTGTCCTTTCGAGCCTTTTGAGCATTATGAAGAAAAATTTCGTTAGTTTAACTGCAGCAAGCGCACAGTAAAGAGCGATTTATTCTTCATAAGTGACGATTTTTGCGTGTTTTCCGTGGTTTTTTTTTACGAACGAACGACGTACGCGTTAGTTGAAATGGGTGATCGAGTGTATCTTGGAAAAAAAGGTACGAAAACCGCGTATCCAACGCGGCGTCGATCAGGCGGGATGAAACGACGACCCCTGAACCAATATGAATGTGAGAGTGATGAGCAGGGCGTCAGCGCTTCGGCGAAAAAACTGAAGGACTGCAACGAGGAATTCGATGTGAATAGTCAATTCGGCTATAGAATAATCAATTTATGCGCTGTTTTTTCCGTTATTGCCCAGCACGTGAAGTGCAAAACGTGCGGATCTGACATTGAGTTTCGAGAAAGAAGTCCTCGTGGTTTAGGCTTCAAAATTGTGATCGCTTGCCCAAAATGTCCCGATGTGGATATTCCGAGTTCCAAATTCATTCGCAACGCATATGAAATAAATCGTAGAATCGTGCTTGCAATGCGACTGATTGGAATAGGATTACAAGGAATCAAAATATTTTGCGCGTTCATGGATTTGCCGCAGCCAATTTTTCATTCATTTTATGATAAATTGGTCAAGACGATAGCAATCGCAACAAAAGCAGTGAGAGATGCAAGCATGAAGAAAGCAGCGCAAGAAGAGAAGGAGGAAAGCCATAAAATCGGAAAAACTGACGGAATAACGGTTTCCGGCGATGGTTCATGGCGAAAACGCGGATTCTCATCGCTTTTTGGAGTCACGTCATTGATCGGCTGGTTATCTGGAAAAATAATCGACGTCGAAGTGAAATCAAAGTATTGCAAGTCATGCGAGCACTGGAAGTCCAAAAACGGAACAACGGAATTCGAGGAATGGCAAATAAGTCACGCCGATGAATGCCAAGCCAATCACGAAGGATCATCAGGAAAAATGGAAGTCGATGCTGCCGTCGAAATGTTCCAACGCTCAGAAGATTTATACGGAGTAAAATACTCTAATTACATCGGAGATGGCGACTCTAAAACATTCAAAGCCATCGTGGATTCTAAACCTTACGAAAATTTTGATGTACACAAAAAAGAGTGCATTGATCACGTGCAAAAACGAATGGGCACTCGATTGCGAAACTTGAAGAAAGGAACAAAAGGTCTCGGGGGAAGAGGTAAACTAACTGCCAAATTAATTGACGAACTATCCATTTATTACGGCTTGGCAATCCGTCGAAATCCCGATTCCATCGAAAATATGAAAAATGAGATCTGGGCAACCCTTTTTCACAAAATGTCAACGGATGAAAAGCCTCAGCACGAAAAATGTTCAGAGAATTGGTGCAGTTGGAAGAAAGCGAAAGCGGAAAATGCCTTGGATGCGTATCATCACAATCAGCCAATGAGTGAGGAGGTTTATCAAGCCATTAAACCCATCTACGTGGAATTGAGCCGGGACGACTTGCTGGAGCGTTGCTTGGGGGCCTATACTCAAAACAATAACGAAAGCTTCAACGCTACCGTTTGGAGTTTGGCCCCCAAATCATCCTCAAGCGGAAAAACTGTACTGGATATCGCGACAGATATCGCTGTTTGCACATTCAATGGCGGCCTTACCAACGTCTTGCAAATATTCAAGATGTTGGAGGTGGAAATTGGTGCCCAATTATATAATTTCTGCACCGAAGCCGACGCCAAACGCATCACGCACGCCGAGGCATCTCTGAGCGACGCGGCAAAAAGTGCGCGCGCGCTCCAAACATCGACCAGGAAAGACGAAGAAGACAAAAATTTGGCCATCGAAGGACAAATGTATGGTGCTGGAATTGCAGACTAACGGTACAAATTTTTTTTACCTCCTTTTTTTAATTTTTTCCCATAAAAAACTAGTCGTAAAACTTTAAACGCGTTTTTCTCGAAACACGGCTTTTCAAAATGCTATAACCTTCTAGATTTTCTAGATTAATCTTCTTGATTAACGGTTTTTTTTTTTTGTTCTAGATTCTAAAGTGCAGCAGTGGTGCTGCGTGCCGCGGAGCCCTGCAAGCAAAACATGCCCCGGGAAGATGGCTGTGGAACCGCCATTTTGTTTTTTTTTCGCTGTAAAAAAATTGGATAATAAAGTTTAATGTATGCCCGATAACACCCTTAAAAGTTTTTTTTCAATTACCTTCAAATTCGGAAGCAAAAAATTCGTGAAAAAACCTTTATTTTTGGACCATTACAGTGGCATTACCCCTTAATATGAAAGTACTCAGTTTTTTTCTGACTGCCATATAAAATGTGACGAAACAATGTGATAAGTATTTATATCTTAATTAAAATGAAGTTATTTAAGAAAATTCTCATCTCATCTCATTGCACCTATTTCGAACTCTCCACTAATTGTTACTTTGACATGATTGATCTATTATGTATTAAAAAGGTTATGTTATGAAGTTTTAATATTAAAATTACAAATTGAAAAATAATCACCACATTATATAATAATTCCAGCTCATGGATTCAACATTTCAAACAATGAAGGCTCAAGTCAATCCACTGTCAAATCTCAAACAAGTTACATTGGATTATATAGAATTGTTGGATACTGGTAATGATTCCGTTGAATCCTTCACTGTGTTTGGAGTTGGATGTAAACAAACAACGATTAAGACGGAAATGAAGGAGGAATATACGGAACACTTGGAACAAACGGACCAGGAATTTAGTAATGATGAAGATGGTATAGTGACTCTTTTTTTTTAAATTGAAATATAAATATTATGTACCATGAGAGGACATATTATTAAGATAGTTGTTTGGCAACTCTATGACAGTTATACAAACAATAGATGAACATGGAAAGGGGCTTGTCTTATAATAAGTATAAGTTATGTTTTAACCTCTCTGCTGATTTTTTAGGATTCGGAGGTGAAATTGGTGGATTATATGTTTAATTTGTCTTCATTCACGGCATTGTAGATTGTAAATTGTATGGTTTTGCAAAATAACGAGCTACAAATGAATAAAAATATTTTAAAATACGTACATACACATTTTGTGATAAATTACGTTTTTTTTTTATTTGGCCGATAGTCTGTTGAGCTGTGCCTCATGAGGTCTATGTCCGTTTGTATGGTCCTTAAACTGTTATGCTTTAGTACAGACTAGGGTTAATGCAATGCTATGTACATAACAGGGCAGAAAATAATTCATCCATGAAGCACCAATAGTCTCTGACCTGTATGGCATGGTAGATAGGTAGATATGCAGGACAAAGACCTTCACAGTTTAATTCATTGTCTTCATGTTTGTGTAAAATTATTAAGTTTTGAACTACTATCTTTAATAATTATGTTTCGCCTGTAATATACCAGGTGTTAGGTTAGTCACTTACGGTATTATAAGAGATGAGACTTCATGGTCACATTTAATATATAAAATAATATCAAAGCAAATACTAATAAACAACAAAGAGAACCTAAGTTAAAGTTTGTTCTAAAACTTTCAAAAATATAAACACAAACGTAATCAACCTTGGTGCAATAACCGGTGTCGAAAGCTGTAAGGGGTGATCCGGAGTTCACTTTCAAGTGAAAATGAAGTCACTCGACGGTCATTGGCATTGTGCTTTGACCTAAACGCGTAGAGGATTGCGTATAATTTTTGTATTTTCTAGATAACTAGGTTAAATATTAAACACATCTTTTTATAATTGATTTAGAATGAAAATCTAGTGCAAATTGTCCTCCATAAATATTGCTACTGTCTAAACTTTCAGCTTGTATACTTCTTTATCGATTTTAATATATTTGCAGATATATCAGATTTTAATATTTAAACACCTTATCTTCCACCTTTATTAAAATCGTAGGTTTTTGCTAGACTAAATTTAATTATTACTTGGTGGTAGAGCCACGTTGAAACTATTACTGGCTTCAGCATGAATGGATCGGCTCGTGCGGAGTTGTACCACCCGACCCACAGAAACACAGACGGAAAGTAACAGTGTTTGCATTGTTGTATTTCGTTCGGTCAGTGAGAGCGCCGGAGGCCCACTTCTCCTCATCTTCCCTTCCTCCTCCCCCCCAGCACAGGCTGGC
Source organism: Antheraea mylitta (assembly GCA_014332785.1). NCBI lineage: Eukaryota > Metazoa > Arthropoda > Insecta > Lepidoptera > Saturniidae > Antheraea > Antheraea mylitta. Next base: position 4,003,691 of record JACEII010000043.1, on the reverse strand, counting down.
AACGTACTTGCGACTCCCCTGGTGTTGCAAGTGTCTATGGATGGTGGTGTACACTTAATTTGTTTTAGTTTTAACACATGACCTGAGTCAACTAGTGAGTCAGCACACCCGGATTCCTGATATCACAGGTCATGCGCCCTCTCTACTGGACCTTCTGTAGACGAGTCATCCAACTGGGTATGATGTGTCAGTCAATGCTCCCTTGG